>CAKAOJ020000255.1:0-187500 GCA_916701645.2 Sebastolobus alascanus | reverse complement strand
AGGGGTTGATTGCAAAAAAACAATCTTTTAGGCAATTAATTTAATCAATTGAATGGCATGGCTGTGAATATTGAACCAGTGAAGTGAGTATTTTGACTTTTAAAGCAAAGTAAAGTCTTTATAGTAGTGTTAAATATGTCACACAAATCCAGTGACAGGAACAACAGGTCCAAGCAGAGTTTAGCACCATCATGTGGTTAAACAATGAGTGTATTTCACATTTTCACTACTGTATTGTGAAAGGCCGTGCACACCCACGGTAAACCCACAAAGATCATCTTAATTATTCTGCCTGAAAAGGCCTCTTTGTACACACTGTGTTGCAACTGTTAGAACAGGAATAATTATTATAATTTTTATTAGAACAATGAAGTCCGGTGACCTGATGTAATCCCAGCGTAGCTCTGCCCACCTCTAGCCTGAGCAATAATGATAATTCAAAGACATGTAGTTCATAGAAATTAAAATCTATTGTATAACATTTTTCAGAATACAAAGAAATGAAACGAGACTGATGAGATTAAGGTTTTTTATTTTTCAAACAATTCTGTATTAAGACATGAATTCATTCAACACAATCTTTTGAAAGTTTAAAGTTTATCAGTCTATGAAATACAATCTGGAGTTAACCTCTCACAAGTAACACAGACGCGCGCACACACACTAAAACATTGCAAAGATGTTTACCGTCTTTAAAAAAAGAAAAAGAAAAGAAGTTATTTAAAAAGAATAATAGATATTGTAGTTCTGTCCAAAGATCCACGTCGTTTTAGAGCTCCCCAAATTTGATCTGCCTCGCTCCCGGCTACAGCTGCTAGTCCATTCACACGTTATTGATTAGAAATATAAGCTATGAGAGAGGAGTGCCTCGTCAGATTATCATCTATCATACGTTTATCGATACTTTGAGTTTGCAAAGGCAGTTTCTGGGATTTCATTAGAGCAAAACCAGAACAAGCATCCCAACAGGTGATTGTGTTAAACTTCTTGTGATTACAAACAAAAGTAAAAGCACAGAATGACTTCTGTAACAAGCAACACACAAAACCAGCCTACATTCAGTCCGCCAAAGGCCACTGAAGAGTCACTTCCTGTAGGTCACACTGAGATGGACAGCCACCGTTTTGATTTATTCAAATGCTTGTATTGCTTATTACAAAGAAACGTCATCATCTCAGGACGATGTTTTACACCTACTGTACAACTCAGTGGTGCCTCTTTCTTTCCGATGACAAACTTTGTGCATCTGTTCAGAGTCGCGTTACATGCTTTTGGTCGGACTAAACACTAAAACTAACGAGTTGTGAGGTTCTTTTAATGGCTATTGGCAGGAAACGAAATAGCACTTTTACACCTTAAGGTGCTTTTAGGGAAATCATCAACCAGAACTACTCTTCTGTGTTATAAACCACCGCAAACCTTTGTAAGAATTTCTGCTGCATAAAATTAGACAACAAGATTCATATTTGGAACCTCAATCAAGTTGATGACATACTGTATTAACTCACCCAAAAACTACGTGTAGATATTCATCACAATTTTACAACATTGCCACAAGAGGTCGAGCAAGAGCTCGTTTTTACCAAGTCAAATTATTCACTAGCAATGCTATCCAGAAAAACAACTGTCAACACAAATCAGACAATAAAGATGAGGCTATGGTATTTTGCCTTATTTCTAGTTAGACGTGTTATCTTATTTAACTGCAAATGAAGTAGTAGTAGTAGTAGTGTACCTCACTAAGCTTGTGCACCACAGCAGAGGTAGAAATACAGTTAAGTATTCCAAGTAAATGTTATATTATGCAACATGAAAATGTGTATTAAAGGAGTCCTCCACCGATTTTACACATCACTCTGTTTCAATGTCATTGTGTTGACTGATGTTACTAGGCAACAACTGAGATGTTGCAAATAAAATGGCAGAGGAAATGTCTGACCATCACTCTGGATTTAGTGTTTGGGGCACAACTTCAGCATTGGAAATACAAAAAGTGCTCCACCGATTTAGCATTCAGCTTCTATAGACCATTTCACAGTTGTAAGCATTCCAAATGTGTCCCAGTTTATTTCCTGTTGCAGTGTATGTGAATGACATAAGCTGACAGGAAGTAAACATGGACCCAAGCTGTTGCCTAGCGATGCAATTCTGTTGAAACGGTCTATAACATTGTCAGACTAGCAATGCAAAGTTAAAAAAAAGTTTGATGCATAACGTCTTTTTTTATTCCACCCTTTGTTTTTCCTTGTTAAAGTCTGATGCCTACATTACCAACAATGCAACGCGAGTGCTGACAGTTTGGTCGGAGATTCAGGTGTGTTTATGCTAGTAGCGGCTAATGTAGCCTCGAGCTGCAAGCCTCAAGCAGAGATGAGCAGCGGGCTACAGGTCTTGTGACCTCTCTCTAACTCCACACCTCCAGGTTTATTTCATTTTCTAACTTGTAGTCTTCAGCCCCAACCGACGCTGGCTCAAGCGACAACCCATGAGGTAATTATCAGACTTCACACAGCTCCCTCTGGAGCCACAAAAGGCTTTTCACATATGCAGTAGTACTCTCCAAGACCTGTAAACAGACTTTGATGTGTAAAATTAGTGGAGTTCCTCTTTGAGGACTTTAATTACGGAAGCATATTGCTGCCACACCAGAAAAAAAAACCCGGATCAGTATCACGTTATATCGTGAAAATTTAGTTGTAACAAGATTTTTTTTCACGTTATTACGACATACAAACTTATCACGTATAATATACGATTTACGTGATCACTTCTATCACGTTACAGCAATATACTAAGTTATCACATTATAACGTGAAACATTTTATTATAAATAGTATATTGTTCTAACAAGAAAAGTTTCTTCTTATAACGTCAAAGTACATAAAGTACTAACGACTGGGATCATTCTTTTATGTGTAAGGCAACATCAGGCTTGACTTGAACATTACTTTCCCATCTTTGTAAAACAAAATGTAACAAATAAATACTTAGACATAAATGTATTGAACTGTTATTAATCATTAAAATAATAAATCACGCACCAGCAACTTGGTAAAAAAAATCTTCAAAATGATCAGGAATTACAATTCAAGTGTAAACCTTTTTAATGCAGCAACAAATTGGTCAAAACTTCAACAGGAATTAAATTTCTAGTATATAATGTATAGAGTATATAAACATAGAATTGAATTTAATAGATCGGCCCCATTGTCACCCATTTCCGATCCAGCTATTTGAGTCAGTATCAACCCGATATCGGACCCGGTATCAGTGCATCCCTAATATAGAGCAGGTCTAGACCATACTCTAGAAGTTTTTTATGTTGTAATAATGTGAAAATATCATGTTATAATGCGAAAAACATCTTGTTATAACAATACATTTTTCACGTTATAACGTGATATACTGTATTTTTTCTGGTGTGACAGCAAATAGGCTGCCGTACTTTCATACCTGGCGACAAAAAAAACACATAAAACTTAACTTGTCAGGAATTAATAATAGACTAATTGTCTTTGTCTGTATTCTGTAGATGTCACTAATTGATCCGATGCACTTCTCACTAAACGCTGCCTTTTTTGATACCACACCAAGGCTAAGAGCCAATAACCTCACATCAAGGGCCGTCACGCCCCTTCGCATCACCGCTGCTCCACCTGTGTGATGTTTTCTGTCATCACTTGAGCAGCCTGGCGTCCCCACATAGGCAATTTACACCAGAGGTCAGATCCAACACCAATCTGTGAGTCACCTCAAGTGTCTGAATCACAGCCACAGTTCTGATAACAAGAGGACAGACATTATTTTTATATCTAGATAACTCGACAGAAACGCTGCAGTAACTGACAAGTCTATATACGCACAGCTGTCTCAGCGGACGACTCGTTTCACTACGACCAACTACTCAGACTGATTACATACAGTACTGACGAGTTTGACGACTGCTGAGTGAATGAGGAAAAAAAAACTCCATCTCTCTGTTAGACTCACTTCTAGCTTTGATCTCTCTCTGCTTTAAAATACATTGTGCTTTGATTAATAGAGCAGTACACATTTTCATATAAATACAAATCTGTCTTATAGATGTACATTCACTTTGATTTCTCAATATAGACTAATTTACATATTTTATAAAATAAGCTTCTCAGAATATATCAAGCTACTTTCCCCAACTACAAGATCACACAATCAACATCGTTAAAGAAGAAGCGCTTATCTCGTCTTTGCTGCGAGAACCTACATTTTGTGAGCAGACATCTCACACACAGTTGGATTTGATCTGTGCACAAGTACTAAGTTTTCTCTACAGACACGTTTCACACGTATGGCTTTTCACTATGCTGGCTCCCAGTGTGAGTGCACTCGATTAGTTGGACATGTGTTGACTTATTTGTTATTGCAACTTTCTGAACGGATTATCGCATTTTTAGGTTATTTTACGTGGTGCCAAAAAAGCATTTCAAGTCCATTTATTCTGGATTTGACCTAAGTGCACTTAAGTGGCACAGGACATAAATCATATTGGGGGAGAGTAAATATAGTTGTGCCTCTTCTTCATGAGATTTCAAGTAAGAAACAAGTGGGGGGGGGGGGCTCATAACCCATCCTTAAACCGCTCACCTTCGCAACTCCAAGGCACTGCTTTAACTGTAAACATGGCAGATTGATAAAAAAAAAAAATATGATTTGACCATAAAAAGCATGAGTGCCAGAGCTCCTGGTGGATTGTAACTGTGACATTTAAAATGTAAGTCATGGCACATTAACAGATATTCAAGAATAAAAACACATTCGCTAAAAAAGGGAAAACAACTCTGATACAGTACTATATACTCTATTTTCAATGGCTTACATGCACACCAAGTATCTGATTGAGATATATTTGTAAATGTATGTTTACTGAAAAGTGCTTTCCATGCCCATTTACAGTTTTTTTTTATAATCTCACCATCTATTTATAGAATCTTTGATTAAACACCCTCGGCCCTGACCATATACTGCACTCTTAATAGCTTTCTTTTTGCCTGTATGAAATATATCTTCTTAGCGACTTTTAGCAGACTATTTTATTGATCACTAGCCAAGATTCCTTTCATGATAACCAAAAGCATTTTATACTGGCAGTTTCACAAAAAAATGACACGTTGCGTTCTTTTATCATTAACATGTCAGCTTCTATTTATAAGCAGAAGAACTAACTTGTTGAAAAATGTAGACATTTTCCCCAACAACTCCATGCTGATTAAGATGCATGATAGGAGTGACCTTAAAATGTCCACCTGTTGCTACCAAAGTGCTGTGGAAGCACAGTGATGTTAGAACAGTTTGTGAATCACTGAACAAAAAGCATGTGTTGACCTATCCACTGCTGACAGAAAATCACAAAGCTACTTCCCGATAACGCCACCTCGCCCTTCTACCGTACTGCCTGCTGTAGGAGAGCACACAGTATCTCCCTCATGCAGCAGACAGCTAATTCCCCCTCCCAAAAAACGTGGAAAAACTACTACTGTTTGTACTACTAACAAACACAGTGTATAAGAAATCCCCAGCAGCTAATTAAGCATGACACCATAATATGAGTGAAAAGGCAGCTGACTTTTTGGATGTATATACAGAAAGGAACATCGGTTAGTGATCTGTCATAGTCGCCATTTAAGCAATATTCCCTTTGCCCGTGATTCATCTCCCCGCTGCAGAATATGCTGTGAACTTTGGCAGAATGTATAGATATAAAATATATTAAGTCTCATGTGTTCTCCAAAGTGCCTGATGAGAAGGAGTCCTCTGTGGTATTGCAGAGTCACCCTACATTAAATCTTTTCCACCGGCCTAAGACAAATAATGAACTGTACCACACTAAGCTGTTCTCTGCAAACACAAAAAAAATCCACACCAACGAAATAGTCTAAGAACTGAAATATAATACAGTAGAGTAGATCACTGTGGTAGGAGGGTGAAAGGACCACGAAAATGACCTCCCTTAATCACTATAATCTCAGTGACAACGTCCTCCTTTACTGACATAATATCCCGTCCCCTCTCTCTCCTCCAGAGGTGTCATCAGACTCCCCAACACTACCCGCCAAATACACAAACTCCCCTCTTCAAACAAAGACTCCACAGAATAGCATATATTGCAATATAATGGCAATATAATTACAGTAAAATTAAGAATACCAGTAAGCTAATACCAATACAGAATCACTACATATAAATAACAAAGTTTTGTATTTTGTAAATCTATGAAAACAAAAAGTTTAGATGCGAGCCTGATGAGTCAAATAATGAACGGCTTCACCTAAACCATAGAAAAAAGAAAAGGCAAAGCAGGAGATTTCACATTACTGATTCGGAGTACTGCACATTTATGAGACTTCTGATTGGTTCGATCATTTATTCACCTGAAATCTATTTTTGCTTTTCTAAGCATTCAAGGCTTACTTGCTGTGATTTAAGAGTTGCAACATCATTCGCCATTCAGGCCAGAAAAAAGTTAGTGAAAGACGGACTTCAGGTTACTGTCTACTATACAGAACTAAAAATACTTCAACAAGCTACTTTGTCCTGCCTTTAACGTCCCTTTGTAATATTTTTTTGTACTAAATCCTTCCGTTAAACCTCCCTGAAACTGTGGGAGCCCCAATGGGGGTCCACGAGCCACTGCAGATGGGCGTTCCAGCATTTTATTATTTGACGTCCATTGTGTCCGGTGGCAACACGCTGAATGGAGGCTATATAATATAAGAGGCCTGCAAATGATTCAGATCTAAGTGTAAGGTGCTACCTATTTACAGCTTCATTTCAACATACAGTATTGGTAAATAATGCCTTCTTCAAAACGTACTGTAGAACCATCGAGGAATGTTTTTTTAACATACTTCACAATTAGGAACTAAATAGTTACGACAGAACACGGGTCCACCAAGTAAAGTAAATCAAGACAGGAATATTTACAGTACAAATCAATAGATGGTATTAACATTTGAAGCTCATCAGTGATTTTTCGTGATTCTTCCAGGGAGAGTGTGATCGGGGGGGCCTCTGTAGAAACTGTGTCTTAAGGAGTGTACATGTAGGCAGGAATGGATTGAAAGATTGTTTGTGTATATGTGTGTGTGTTTGTCTATGAGTGTGTGTCTTTGGAGCATGAGTGTGTGAGAGAGAGAGCGAGAGCTGGAGAGAACGGGAGAGAGGTGTTTGTGTGCATGCGTTTGTGAGAATTTCACTTCCTTCTCTGAACCCCGCTGGGTTCAACACACTGACCAGAGCAGCTGTTCCTTCACCAGTTCATGATGCAGTTCCTGTTCAACGTCATGAAGTACACCTGGCTGCTGCCTCCGGACCGCACTGACGCAAAGAACACCTGAGGAACAGCACAGACACTCAAGGACATGTATGTCTTTAAATTCAGCTGCTATTAGCGACCTTACTGCCAACACACTCCAAGTGTTTGCATCTCTCTTACCTTGTCATTTCTCTCACAGAGGAACTTGAGCCTCTGAGCTCTTTTGTGCATGAAGACACCATCCAGATGGCCAGTCTCCACAGAGCGGATCTCAATGGCCTTTTCTCCCCATCCCATGATCTGATTTGAGCAGATATGAGCTGCAAGGCAAAATGTAACATTAGCACTAGCAGGGGTGGGGTTTCGCGATATTTTGCGTGGCAATATTGTATCGATACACGGACGTCAGATATCAATCTTTTATTATATTAACTATTAACCTCTTAAGAGCGCTATCCTGTCTTTCAGAGGTTGTAGCTGGCTCCATCTTAAAGCTAGAGTGAAGATACTGGTATCATATCAAACTAAAAAAACCTAAGGAATCGATTGGCCATGTTAGCTTGTCGGGAAGAACGCTCCAAAGTTACGCTAAAATTTGGCTAGGACAAACTGGCATAGCCATTTGCAAAGGGGTCCCTTGACCTCTGACCTCAAGATATGTAAATGAAAACTGAGATGAATAAAGTGAAAACGGTATCTCATTAGATATAAAAGATGTTGACAAACTGCATCATTTGCAATTGAAAAAAGGTAATAAATCGCAATATACTTTATCGCAATACTATATCGCAAAATGTTTAAAATCGCAATAAGACGGTATCGTGATAATATCGTATCGTGGAGCTTCTGGTGATTCCCACTTCTAAGTACTAGGCAAGTTGATTACAGTTATCACAGGTGATACATCCACTTTGATTTATGTCCATGTAAGTTTGTTTTTGGATTTGACCCGCACCAACAGAGGTGGGCATCTCGCCCCACTGCAGGACCACGTCCTTGATGATGCGCCCGTAGGTGTTGACGTAGACGCCCTCGTCCTCGTAGCACAGCAGCATCTCCATGCCGTCTGAGCTGGGCAGGAACACAATGGCGTGCGGTGTCACATGGCTCTGGATCTGTTTGAGATGAAAACAGAAGGCATGAGTAGGTATCTCCCAAAACACTGCTGTCTGACAGCTGTTTACTTTTTATTTATCTTATTTTGTTTTTTTTTGCAGGGACGGCACAAAATTAAAAGTAAGCTAGAAGCTAATTTGCATCTGTTGTCACTTGGCAGGTAGACAAAAAAACAACCACATGACAACAAATACACCAGAGTGAGATAATAAGTAGAATCAGAATGATAAATACAGGGCAATCATTGATGGGGACACTTTTGTGCTGACTTTAACCAAAATCTTGAGGCTGATTTTAAACACTGTAAAGCTTCCTGAGTCTCTAATGTTTGTGGGTACTGAATTCCACTTCCCCACTACTTAAACCGTGAAAGCAGATTGACCAAAGGCTGTCTTTCTGAACTGCAGTACCCAGTCACCCCTAGCAGATGCTGTAGTCCTAATAGGACTGCCACTGCCAGGCTAGGCCAGGCATCCTCTAAGAGGAGAGGGTGCAAGATTATGAATAATTTAAAAGGCATCAGGCATGCATCAGAGTAAAATAAAGAAGTTAAATTATGTATTTTTTTTCAGGATATTATAGTGATTACCCCTTGGCTTTTTCTGTAGTACTTTTAGGATTTGTTTACAGAGTGAGGACACAGGCTCGAGTGTAGTCACACCTGCCTGTGACCAGGTTGTTATGCGATAAGACAGATGGGGGCGTGTGCAACTTACATGAACGGGGATGTAAATGTCATAGTTGTTTCCGGAGTCCACGTCGATGGCATGGAAGCCAGCGCAAGAACCGTAGATAACCTTCAACCTCTGACCCTCCTCCACTGTCAGGTCGACCAGGACGGGCCTGTGTGGCAGGTCTGCAAAAGACTGGTTAAAAAGGGAGCGGAGGGGGGGAAGGGGGGTTGGGGAGCAGAAAGTGAGTGTGAGAAGAATGCTCTTCTGGTTGACTGATCTCGCATAACTAATCCAGCTCATGGGAAAGGGGGGACTTACCTTGAAGGCCATGAATTTGTGATAAGGTTTGGGCGCCCAAGCGTACACTTCCACCGCATTCTTCAAAGCAATCACCAGGAACTTTATCCTCTCGTATTTCACTAGATAAAACACAAGGCCATCTGACATCAGATACTCGTAATCAATAATTCACTGTGCCAAATGCATTTATGAGAATTTCTCCGGAGTGGAATGGACGGCGGTGATAAACGGCCATCATCTGTCACTCACCCACTTTGTAGTGCACACAGCCCTCCATCTCGCCCACCGTGGTCCAGCCCTGCTTCTTCTCCACCTCAGGGTCATTGTGGAGGATCTTGTTCCTCAGCCAGGCCAGGTAGTAGACACGCACCTTGTTCTTCTTGCCTTTATAGACACAGTTATAAATAGACTAGTATCAGTAATTATTTAAATGCATTTTAAAATTGAGGTTTAAAATCATATTTTGACCTTTTGAGATTTGCAGACGACACACAGAAGAGCTGGGAGTTATATAACTAAAATGTATTTAATATGAAACTATATATTGTCTGGGATTTTGGTTCTCATAGTATTGTAATATCAAACCTAAATGGTCTTTTTCAGGCTGTTTTACAGTTACCGGCACACAAAAAAAAAAAACTTGTGTTTTAGCTGTGCAAATATGTTGACTGCATCTTTCTGCCTATTATTAAGATTTCTACTGATTCTCAAAATTTTATAAGATAAGATATTCCTTTATTAGTCCCACAGTGGGGAAATTTGCAAAATTACACACAATAAAATTATGTGTAAATATCTGATAAAAGCATCAGTAACCATGAACAAAATATCATCAAATTATTAATACAGTATATTGTAAAATATATTCGTATTTCCCAATACTCATTTTACTCAATTGGCTTGAGGTATTTGTTCAGAAATAGTGATATTAGCTTTTGCACAGAAATAAAAACAGCTTTCCTGTGACTTTGAAGTGCAAAGTCAAGATGCAATGCAAAATAATCACTCTGAAGGCACAAGCACAATTTGGCATAGAGTGTTTGGCATCCCATTAAAGATGGTAGTCTTAAGCCAAGAGTAATTACTGCAGTGAGAGCAGACCGGTGATGAGCGGCGGTAATGACCTGATATGGTGATAAGCAGGTTGAGGCCCTCCAGGACGTCCATCTGTTGGAACCTGCGGGAGTTGATGAGGGGGTAAACCTTGCCCTGACCACTACGGTCCAGCAGCTTCAAACCGTTCTCTGTGCCCACCAACAGGTTCACACCTGGGGACACACACATGCACAAATCAATAGCTTTTTCCTTTTTTGCGTAAAATTATCGTAAATGCCTGTCCTATAGCCGCAGCTAAAAGTATTTTGGCAGTATACCTGTGTTGTAAATGTTATTTGAAATCTTGTATGCTTTCATTTTCCATTATCATTTGCACATCAAAACCTCTAGCAACTCTACCACCATGATATTTCATTTTATTTAGAAGAGGAATAAAAAAAAAGATAGCTATAATGAATATGTAATGCAACTGTGGTGATGTCACCCCTGATTACTGCACTTAATAACTTTTAACGACGCACACAGTTTGGCACATAAAAATACAACCCCCCCCAACAAATCGCCTAGGTAAAAGACGGTGCTTAAGGAAAACAGATTTTTGCTTTGATTGATAATGAAAGCAGAAAGTTATCAATGTCAGACAATGTTTTGTTAGTTTTGGTCATAATTTCAACCTGAGCCTTGCTGGACCTGACATATTAGTTCCTTGTCAGGATGTCGAGCCAGAGATAAGTAGGGTTAAAATAACTTGGCCCTGATGTGGCACCAATAATCTGACTGAATTCTCTGTGTTAGAGTCTGGTAACTCCAAAGATAATCATCATATTTTGTTTGTCTAAGTTAGTTTAAGGGATCTAATGTTGCTTGGTGTTTAATCTCATTTGCATTTACATTCAAGTATTGAATCTGTTCTCACCCCACAGTGCAGCACACAGGATCTCAGAGTTGAATCTCTTCTTGTACTTGCGGATCTCAGGTGTGTCATTGGGGGGGCGTGTGTTGGTGGGATTGACATTCACCATGGATCCTTTCCTCACCTCCATCTTCAGCTGCTCAAACCGGGAGCCTAAACAGGGAGGCCGCAATGAAAATGACTTAATTGAGGAGGGAAACCACGAAATAGGGCAAAATGGTACAAGGTTTGGAACTAGAAAATGTCCCATTCATCCGTTTAAAAGGGAAATTAGCTGATTAACAAGTTCTATTTTTAAAGAATTATGTTGTACTCTAATAGAAAATATCTCAATCTTGTAAAAAAAAAAAAATATGCATCATTTAATTCCCAAAGTATTTTATTGCACAAGAGATAATGTCAAAGGTTAAGGTAATGAATACTTTTGCAATCAGCTGTAGATTTCTTGTTTAATGTTCAAGAAACTCCAAGCAGAGTCTGAAAAGCTTCTGACTCACCAGTGATAGACATGTTATCCCCTGTACTTCCTGGGGACTGGTACATGCCCAGATCCACAAATGTGGTGAAGGAGGATTTGCCAGATGCTTTAACCAAACCTCTGGACTGATACTGGTGGAGCAGAAAGGGTGTATGAGTTGTACAGTGCTGTTAAAGTCAACATCATGTCTGTGGAGATTGCCAGACAAAATGTTACAAACAGATATTTTCTGTGCCTACTGCGGCAACGGCAGTTTCAAGACCTATATTTTTGATGATGTGTCCACTAAAAGCTGAAGTGATTGTCATTCAATTCTGTGTGTCATGGGTGGACTCCATGGCTGGAATGATGGCAGATAGGGAACACGTCAAAATAAACCAGGAATTTAGGACTGATATATTTGGCATCAGTAAAACTTACATCATAAACAGAGTCCTTCCCAGGGGAGGAGTGAGTGGCTGAATCAGTGGGGGAGTGGGAGGGCTGCACCACATCTGGCAAGTTAGTGTATCCATTATGGCTCCGCTTCTCTGGGGTCTTTCAGGTAAAAGAGAAACACACACCCACAACTCTATGTATTACATATCTTCAAAGACAGACTCGGATCTAGGCTAATCTGCTGCACCAATTACCAGGATATGATCCGTATGGTTAGCACACAATTAGTGAAGAAACAGTCGTGACCAGACTTGCTTTAAAAAGTCATGTTCTTAACACTGGGAGAGCCAGACAGTTGTTGTGTCTTTTATGTCACTGATGTGCCATTGTACAGCTGCAAAGAAAAAGGCTTTCTTTCACCATTGTCTAAATAGTTATAAGACTAGTCCAGCTTCTAGCTGCCGTGCAAAACCAAATGCCATCTTTTGGTTTTGATTTTATAGAAAAAGCTGACCATGCAAGAGTTGGAATGATTTAATAATAATACTGAGAATCTAAAACAAAACTGCCTGATGCTCTATGAAGCTATGAATCTATCTGCACAGCTTGTAAACATTCAGAACAAAATATGGGAAAGCACGGGACATTTATTGTACATTCCCAGTTTCTGCATACTAATCATATGTGGCAAAAAAATACTGTATATATGTCACATGCACGGTATATACTGTGTATGCCAACTGTACATGATGTTCTCTCAGAAAGAGAAAGAAATTCATGAGTTTCCTTAAAATAATCTACACCCTCTATTTTGCCTCAGTTAGAGCCACATCTTACTCTGTGTTAAACGGAAAGAATCTCATTTGCACTGCGGTATGGAACGTGACCTGAGGATGATATCAATTGCCCAATCTAGTGGGACTGACATAAATGTAGGTCTGCCACTGTTCTAATGTGATGCAGCTGAATTTCTTTGCCGTCTTGTCGCGTTCACCAAATTTTCTCGTATTTTGAATTTTCTCATAGGTTTGAATACAATTTACGAGTGGTCCAGACCAGTCGTAGTAGTAGTAGTCGTGCAATTAGTCTGCGGTTACCCAAACCAGAGTATTTCACTAATGGATTGAATATTTCATTACTTTGAAGCAATTTTGAGTGTGAAAATCCTATATAAATTTAGCTTCATAATTATGTTGACATTATCCGGTTCGAGTTGGCAATTCGAATTATAATTAATTCTAAATGTACTCATATGGCCTAACGATATCATCATTAATTTAAATTGGCCATTGATGCTGTTGTATAATATTTTATGTGATTTTGTGCATTCTCGCTCAGTAGATTCTACTAGGTCATTAAGAAGATCTTCTATGCAAGATTGTACTGTACCATTTCGCCGCACTGCATTTGGGCAATCAGCTTTTCTGTAAAGGCCACAAATCAGTGGAACACCCTGCCTGACGATGTGAGGAGCTGCAGCTCTATCAGCACTTTTAAAAGCAACTTAAAACGTCTGTTAAAAGCTGCTCAGCACTGTACTCACTGATCTCTATTCCAACTCCATGGTCTTCATGACTTGCTTTTACTTGACAAGCATACTTTGTGATGTGCTATTGTGTGTAGCTGTGTATTGTGCGTTTTGTATGTTCTTTCTTGTATGACTGTAATATGTTTGTCTTGACCTGCCAAGGGACTACAGATATGAATTAGCCTAAAGCTATAATCTGGTACAGTGCATCAAATGGTGACATTTATGTTTTAAACTGTACATGGTCCCTTTTAAATAAAAAAAAGAAAAAGAAAAAACATCTATATAAACATCTCAAACTACAAAATGATTTAAATTACACACTAATTAAAGGTTCCTTTGTCTCTGTATATACAGTAATAAGGTCAACAGGAAGTGTAACCAGGCGTGTCACGGCTGACTTCTTTTGGATGCCCATCAGGCCCTTGGAAGAGAGCCTGTCTATAGACAGTGTGCTGATATATTGGCAGAGGCAAATGAATGAGGCAGGATGCGTAGCCTTATATTGCATCATTGACGATTTAATTATGCTAATTTACAATTCTCATGAACGTACGCTCATTTACGCAAAGGCGGCATTCATCATGTTTACGCGGGTCATTTACACAGTTATCCGAAGTTAGGAGCGTTTGCTGGATCTGATGTGGAACACTCGAGCGAGCCCACGGTACAAAAAAAAGTAAGAGTAAGGTAAGACAAGAATACGAAAATGTTCTCGCACAAGGCCCATTGAATCTACAAAGGTGCTCTTCAGTGAAACCTGTTGATGTTTTGGGCATCTTAAATTTTCATTCAGGCTGCATGGAAAATGGCTCCACATTATCTTCAATTGGTCAGTTATGTGTGTAAATAAAAAAAAACAACATATAACACCAACCAACAAAATGGAGAGCCAGTGCCCCTGTCTTACAGCTTTGTAATATTCTTTGACATGTATTACGTTGATTTTCCATCAAGTCACAATGCATTTTAAGCATCATTACGTGCACAGATGACTCACCCTCTGCACTAGCATGGTCTGGTCCCCATAGCCTCCAGCTTGCTCTCCCTCTCCCCCCTCGCCTTCGTCTTCGTGAACCACCATGGTGTTGACTGAATCAGTGTCTGCGTCCCTGTGACTGAAACCAACAGAGGAACAGAAGTCAAGGATGACATAAGACCCCCAGCTTGATAATGGAAAAGAGTGAAAAGAGAGTAAAGCAGTTTAACGGGAAGCACTGAATACTTTATTTAAAGTAAATATGACAAATAAAAACAATCATTTGCTTCCTGAATTGTTAGTATTTGTAGGTGTTAGTGTTACCGATCTGTGGGGCTTTCTTCCTCCTCCGCTCCTTCGCCACTCTCGCTCTCCTCACTGCTCTCGCTGCTCTCCGAAGAGGAGGAGTAATCATTGGCCTTAACTGGAGGCCTCGGCTGCTCCTCGGCACGCTCCTTGGCAAACAGGCCGTGATCCTGCACACACATAAGCTGCCATTTACTTTAAGAATGCATTCAAAAATTGTTTTAAACATAATCTCAGCTATCAGAGAAAGTAGCAAATAACGCAACCGTAATATATGCAATATTAATGACAATCCAAACACAACTGAAGGGGAGGGCTCGTCGGGAGGATGGGCTCAGAAACAGTCCCAATGTAAGTCCAGACTCAAAACTCCCAATACTCTCAGAATTCAGAGCCTGCCACCTGGTGACATTTTGGGATGGTTTTGAGGCCTGTTTACAAGGTCTGTGTTGAGTGTAGGATGTCCACATAGTAACAGAAAAAAAATTGCAAACACATTAAAAAGACCTTCACTGTATGTAAAGAGTGGAATTTCATTCAAAGACAAAACATGATTTACCCAATAAATGAAAACAGTGTAGAGCATGCAAGTCATTCTACTGTATATGAACATGTACTACAGCCAAGATGCAATATCATGCATGAACACTGAACATACCAAGACACAGTGATACTAACCTCCCCTATAGCTCTCTTGTAACTCTGCACAATTGAGGTAAAGTCAACAAACAGGGATTTGAGAAGAGGAGAACCATGAAGGGAAACAGGAAATAGTATGAAGCACACAGTATAAAGTGTAAATTAAAGGTAATGGGAGGAGAAAACCTGGATGTAGTATACTATATGTCAGTTTACAGAAACAGGTGTGTTCGAGATCGAACTGAGCATATGTACAGCAAGTTAGTGCTTTTTATTTTATAATATTATGTGTTGCATGCACCCCTAAACTAATGTTAAAACTAGTAATATTAGTAGGGGACAGTGAAGAGAAAACCAATATAATGTCTGTTTGAAAGACCCACTTACAGCAGGGCGCCCGGGGCGGGAGGAGGTGCGTGACTCCCCTGGCTTATGACGACTATCATGGGAGATAATGGGTGAGTCCATTTTGGAGGAACCTGCAAATAACAGTGTAGTTATAACTCTGAGAATTAGACTTACTGCAAAGACAGAAATAGCATTGGGGAGGGCAGGGACTCACTGAGTATACGATGCCTCTCTAGAGAGCCAGTCTGGGGCAGATTGGATATGATGCTCATACTGTCTCCTCTCTCCCAGCGATCATTGCGGCTCAGATCTGGATTGCTGCCATGAGGACACAAATCAGTTATCTGGAGTCTATCTACCACCATTTAGCAGGCACTTATTTAAGGAAATATCAGATGAATCATTTGGCTGTCCTCGGTACCTGGCTCGTACTGGATGCCTTATGCCAGAGGTCAGGTTGGTGTTGAGAGCTGTGGCAATAGACGCTGTCCTCTGGGGAATCTGAGGATGGAAACACCATAGTCTTACATTTACCAGAATTTTTCTTAAAAAAAAAAACACAGTAGCTTACAAAGTGACCAACGATGTTTTTTTTTGTTTTAAACCCAAATACCACCCGCAAGTGTGGAACATTTCAGGGGATCTATTAGCAGAAATGGAATATAATAATCATAACTATGTTTCCATTAGTGTATAATCCCCTGAAATTAAGAATCTCTGTGTTTTCGTTAGCTTACAATGAGCCCTTCATATCTACATAGGGGGCAGGTCCTCTTCACGGAGTCCGCTATGTTGCTAGGTCGTGTTTAGAAGGTAACCCGCAAATTGCACAAAACTTCCAAAAACTCCCTTGATGTAAGAAGGGTGGGATTTTAACCACCACCAAATGCAGGTCAGAGCAGTTGAGGGTAAAACTGTTAGATCCATCAGCTATTGTGTGAAATAAACAGAGTTTGTATTTTTTTTAAACGGGGACCTCTCAAAGTCAGTTTACTAACTGTAGTTCAGCTAACATAATATTTGTATGTAGATATGGGAGTCTTGTTAAAAAGAAATGCAAACTGGGGTTATGTTTTGGGTTTGTACACCTACTGCCGAGAAACCAGCCACTACATCTCACCTTGGGAGGGAGTTCCACATCTGGCAGGCGGATCCAGGGGCCGCGGTCCTCTCCCATTTGGTGTGCCTGCGGTGCCGGGATTTCAGAAGTGGGGTCTGAGTTTTGACGCACCAGCTCTCTAGAGTGCATGGGGCGGGGCGTGGGGGTAAGGGAGGGATCCTGGGTGGGGAATGCGGACATGGTCTTAGTGGGCTGGTCGCAGAGGGACTGGGAGCGGGGGACAGGGGCTGCATAAGGCTTCAGAGGAACCAAGTGAGCCATCTGGAACTGCAGAGGACAGGAGGAGCAGCAGCACACCAGGAGGGGAGGAGGAGCAGCAGAGCAGAAGGAAGAGCGCATAAGACAGTCGGAGGAGCAGGCCGAGGTGGAGAAGAATGCAAGGTTATGTTCACAGATGTGTGGAGAGGGAAAGGAGGGAAAAGAAGAAAAAGAAGGCTTAAATAATGTAGCATAGACAATGAAGGGTAAAGCTAAAGAATTAGGGGCAAAAAGGCATCAGCAGTTGTAACTTGTGTTGTTTTTCTAGGAGGTTTCAGGGGCCGTACACATGCCACATTTTTTGCGCCCTCAAATCCATTGTCGACGGTAGACGCGCGGCAGGCGGGCTCAAACGTGGGAGCGACGCTGTCGTGACACGCAAGCGTTCCCAAGCGCCTATATTTCAGGGCGCAACGGCTGCACCCCAAGGTGAACACAGTTCAATTTTTGGAACCATGCAGCGTGCACCGCATGTCATGTGATGAGGAACAACCAATCACAGCTGGCAGGTATCTTCTCTTTCTTCCGTTTGTTTTGACTTTGTTTAGTTTATTCAGTGCGGCTTTTACTGCTAAATTATCGCACCTTCATTATGTCATTGCAGCGCGCAGGTTTTGGTTGCTTAGTAACGGCAGGATAAAAAGATGAAAGCGGCACGGCTGGCGTTTTCCACGTGTTTTAGACGCGGCATGTGTACGGCCCCTTCATCAACTGAATTTTACACCCACCTTTCCCTGCCCCCCTTGGGGTTCAACAGGCCTCTGCATTGGTGGGGTCTGATTAGACTGGGCCACTCCTGATTGGCTGATTGAGTCAGAGCGCGACTGGATGGCAGTGTCAGAGACAGTGGTGCAGATTTTGGGTGAGCCCTGTCTGTTGAGCTTACTTCGCTCCTCCACCTGCAATAAGGATGACAGTGAAAGAAGGATGTACATTCTAGGCCAGTGTACAGTAGATTGACTGTGGCTTCAAATGAAGGTAACATTGCTACCTCACGGGCCCAAGTAGGCTTGTTGTTGGGCTCCAGGTTTTTGTTATAGTGATAGAGCTGGGGCTTCTTTTCCTGCTGCTGTTGTTGCAGAGACACCAGGTAGGCATGCTCCTGCTGCAGCTGCCTCTGCAGGCGCTCTGACTGACGCTGTTCCTCCAGCTGCTTGCGCTTATACTCCTGAGCAAAATAAAAAAAAAAAAAAAAAAAGCACAATGCAGTAAAGCCATTGCTTGCCACAGACTGGACACAACAGAAAGGTCAGGCAGGTCATAAAGAAACCAACGCATCTGCAAACAGGCTTGAATATTTAGCTGATCACCACTGATTTCATCCACTGAGATGATACATATTTTGGGCAGACTCAAAGTGTGTACTCCTATTTTTAGTACAGCAGTCAATTACCAACCCACATCAAAAAGAATATTGATTGTGTCTTTAGTGATACATATTTGTGCTGTATATTAAACAGTGAGTCAGTTGACTTTTTGGTTTTTCATTGAGAATTGTAGACACATATCTCCTAGGCTTTTGAGTGACGCCGCGTTCATAGGGAACCAAGAAATAACAGAAAAATCAAAAGAGTTTCAACCATGACTCACTCAAATGTAAACTCAAATTCACATTACTTCCTCTCTTAACAGCAGAGATTAGATTTCCATTCTCAATCTTAACTTTCCAATAAAGTTAAATGCTTGTTTGTCCATTTGTTCCTTCTTAACTGCTTCTTTAATTACAAATCACTATAGGCCACAAAGCAAAGCAGTAGATCTACAACTCAATCTGCATTATGATGCTCACATATGGCCCCCATGTTCTGGGTAGTGAGTGAAAGCATGAGACTGTGGATACAAACAAACCAAAATCATTTCGAGAAAAACATTTTGTGGTGTCCCTCCACAGTGAGAAAACCCAGTCTGGCTCCTGCTGAGAATGCCTCACCCAGGTGTTTCCCTGTGTGGGAGGGGACTTTAGAGTAGACCGAGGACACCATGGAGGGATTAAAGTATATCTCTCAGAGGGACCTTGTTTAAGCTCCTGTGTTAAAGGACATCTCGGCCGCTCCTCCTACCCTGCTGCCACCCTGACACAGATATGCAGCGACTGTACAACATGGATATATTGCAGATATTTATATATAAAATCCTCCACACCTCCAAAACAGTTTTGATTCTCATTTTGTTGAGGCCAGGCCAGTAATTATATGCATTTATATCGTAGATTATAGAATGCTGATATTCCTTCCTGAAGGATAATATGGAGGACAGCTCAATAAAGCATAAGACGAGAACTAATTCTCTACTGTGAACTTCTAATGGTAGCCTAATAGTCTTGAAAGGTACTTACTCCCTAATAAAAATTAGCTCCGAATATAGATTTAGAACAACTTTTGTCGAACAATGAATTGTGGCTGACTTCACAGTTCCTGCAGCTGCCCATCAAAGCAGTCCAGCAGTTTGGTAACACTTCATTTTACAGGTCCAGAAATTTCATGGTAATTAGGTGATAATTAGCAAGTAACCTATTTGAAATTTCTTTGGAATTACTGCCAAATTACCCCAATATTTACCTCAATTTATCGAAAATTACTTTATTATAAACAGTATTTAATAATTATATTCCGCTATTTCCCAATAAGCAGTAATAAATAGCTGGTAATTTATTCAATACATTTCCAGGAAAAGAATACAAATGTAATTGATATGCTTTATTTCCATGTCTGCTGATAAATAGTTAATAATTAGCAAATAACTTATTTGAAATTTCTTAAAAAACTCCCTCAATCATAACGTCAGCTACCAGGTTACATTTGTGTAGACAATAAGTCGCACAATGGTGAGATTTGTGCCTGATCAGAAGTGTCTTCTATTAGTTTTGGTTTTCCACCTCCGATGAAGAGCAGCGCACAGCCGCTTCTCATGTCTAAGGGGCCTATTTTAACGAATATATGCTATTTTAGCATATGATTATTAAATAATGGTATAATAAAGTAATTTTCGATACATTTTGAAGTAAATATTGGGGTAATTTGGC
Source organism: Sebastolobus alascanus (assembly GCA_916701645.2). Taxonomy (NCBI): domain Eukaryota; kingdom Metazoa; phylum Chordata; class Actinopteri; order Perciformes; family Sebastidae; genus Sebastolobus; species Sebastolobus alascanus. The sequence continues at coordinate 167,097 of CAKAOJ020000255.1, read as the reverse complement.
AGTAATTCCAAAGAAATTTCAAATAGGTTACTTGCTAATCATCACCTAATCACCATGAAATTTGCAGACCTGTAAAATGAAGTGTTACCAGCAGTTCCTCTATATACGTGCCTTTTGTTTGATTTCATTCGATTTTTTGAGGTGAGTTAGTTCTATTTGATTCACATTTCGCCAGTTACTATCTTCATTACATCTAATGAAAGGCACTACGAGAAGGCCATTACTGTGAAGCAGCTGCAGGAAATGTTAAGTTTGCATTATCACAGTTGATTAAAATAATAGGAGAGGAATGGAGTTCATTACAGACTTTTGTAATGACTTTTTTGGGGGCCAGTGTATGTCTACTGTGGCCACTACGCCAAAATTTCCACGTTGTTCCTGGGGGTGTGCTGCCCTTGAGCATGACACTGAATCCTCAAAACTACTTCAGGGCCACTCTCCTGTGCTCTATGAAGATATGCATATACACAGGAATGTGTATGTGAAACCTAGAAGGGATATGTGGAAAACTATCTCAATGGCTTCATGCATACAGTAGTGAGGATTGGGTTCTTTCCTCCTTAAAAAAAACAAAAAAACACAGGAACAAAGACTTACAAACAAAGAGCAACTCCTATTGTGACAATTCTACCCTTACAGTGTAAGCAAGATAACTGACACTAATAAACTGAAATCTGCCCAAAACAGCCCTCAAAAACTAGGTCAGCGTGTGCCTTTTCAAGACATGCAGTATTGTGGGAGCTACACACATACTCTGCAACATATACTGTAGCATATCTACATCAAGAAGCTGCACATCTAGAACATGAAACGTATTTATTTTGTTACATATAGAGCTAGTAGAAACTGATTGTAAAAGTATTCAGCTGCCTTTTAACTCCACCTAAAAAGCATCTACCCCAAACACAAGCACACTGCAGTGTTTGTTTTGACAAAACACTGCAACACTGTTTTTCCTTATCCGAATCGAGGGTCTGAGGATAGAGGGTGGCATACGCTGTACAGATTATAAAGCCCCCTGAGGCAATTTTGTCATTTGTGATATTGGGCTATATCAATAAAATTGACAAAAACAGAAACAAGCCATATTGTTGTGAGGACACACTCAATGTTTTTCAGTGCTGATCAATAAATCTCCTTTACTGATGAGGCATTGTAACCGAGGGGACATGGAAACCTCTGCAGTCAAAACAAGACATGATAGAGGAGTAGTGAGGACTAGTTACCATAAGCAGTGCTTGCTCCTGAAGCAACTGCTGCTGAAGGATTTCTAACTGCCGCTGCTCTTCTTCTAACTTATGTCTGATAAACTCCTGAGGAGAGGTAAGGAGGCAGGAATGACAGGCATTAAGGTGGGAAAAGAGAAATGAATGTGTAGAAGATAGAGGCACATAACAGTTATGTAAAGTCATTCCAGTAAAGAACAGACACCGTGTGTTGTACTGAGAAAAATCAACAATATTTACACTAAATTCTAGTGGCAAGAACATGCACCGTCCCCATTTAGAAGTTGTAAGAGACAAATACAAGTTACTATTAAAACATCACTGTTTAGCACTATAGAGATTGTGATAAATTACTAGATTGAGAATAATTAGAATATTTAGCATTATATTGTGATTGTTGTAAGGTACCATACCAACATAAAATGAGTATTTGGCACCACAGGGTGATGATGCTATGATGCCAGACTCCTGTGTTACTGAGGGTAGACTGGAAACGGAGCACAAGAGACGCAGAGAGCTCACCCACAGAAAACTCATCTCTGAATAAATACACTAATTTAGACCCTTGCTGCTATGGCAACCTACTCGTGGAATTTCACCACCAGAGCAACTTGCACAGTGTTGCCGGTGGACACGCCCACACTTGACACTGATTGGCTGATAGCAGCCCCACGTCTCCTGCGGTTGGTTACCTGCTCCCTCTCAGCCAACCTTCTGTCTTCCTCCCTTCTCATATCGTCGAGTCTCCGATGGGGACCCTTTTCTTGCTGCCTCACCATCTCTCGCTCTTTCCTCTGTTGCTGGGAGAGAAGGGTGACAAGAAAAAGAGAAATGAGCATAGAGGCTATGTTTACACAGGGGGATTTATAATGGATAGCCTGCTTATGAGCAAACCCCCCCCTTGTTTTTTGAGCAAAGAGCTGGAAAAAAAGAAATAAAGGGAGCGGGAATGCAGGGCAGAGAACAGAGGCTGTGAGTCATTCACACACACACAAACACGCAAACAAACACGCACACAAACGCCTATTGCATCCTAAACATTATCAGAGTATGCTGCTTTGATTCAAACTCAAACTGACCACAGTTATGCACTTTTGGCAGGGACATTGAAACAACAAGGTTTGTTCTGTGTGGTGAAATGACACAAAGCACACAAAGCTCTTGTCCACTCAATCAATTGTTGTTGGCACTTGGAGCCAGAGAAGATAGAGGAGGAGGTGGTGGTTTATTAGGGGAGTTCAAGCTTACTGCAGTAAAATACTTAACCAATACTGCACAATAATTCTAATAGCAATATCAGTGTTATAATGTGCCTCATTTAAATCCCACATAACTCCTCAAACATTTCACAGCTGCTGACACTTTGTCAGCCCACCAATGAGCTGAGTTACGTAGGTATGTCTTTCAATGTCTAAAAGCATGTCTTAAAAGTGTTACCTCAACCATAAGAATTAAATCACACCATAAACACATTTAATTTTGTCGTCCTTCACTTCTCCATCAATATTTGCTCCCAAGCCCTATATGTTGGTCAATAACAAATTACAATCTAACACAAAAATCACAGATCTTTCTAAAGTTTTGTTTGATGCATACAGTATGTAACATGATGCATAAAATTACCATGACGATCTGACTCAACCAGTCAATCAATAAACTAATTGCTAATAAGGGCTAATGACTGCAGAATGTCAGGCAGAGCTTTCCACAAGGCTTTTTCCAGACAATTTGTCACGAAGGCTAGGGATGTGCGTGATCAGATTAAACGGGTTATGGCATGTTATGCTAGACTGCCCCGTTAATACAGGTGCGCGTGGGAGAGTAAACCGGATTTTAACCGCAGTGAAAGAGTAATTTTTGATAGGTTAAACTCCAACAAATATGGACTGTAGCACAATATTTATTAGCCGTTAGGAATATCAGATAAAACTTCAAAGCAAGTTCAGTTGCCTTCTGGGCAGATAAGATGACATGATGACACATTCATGGGATGTGAAATATATCAAATTATAGGGTGTAAATCAAGACTTGTCAACTGCTAAAATATCCAACCAATACTTGTACTGTGCAAACATGTTATCACCAAAGTCAGGTAATTTGTAATATTCCATACAGTGGTGTGCAAACATATTTACAAACCACCATTTAGAGTAAAATATTGGTTTGGATAGAAACTTTGTGGGTTTGATTTCACTAGTGATCCAGATCTGGGATGGTCAACATGTTTCAGCATGTACTTTTCATTGGTGAATGTTGCACAATTTTTTATTTCTTGGTTACACTGGGTTTTGCTTTTAGCTTCAATACAGCTAGCTTATTAGCAAGCCTGTGTAAATTCTTTAACCTTACAGCGATAAAAAAATATACATAGATTGTACAAAAATAGCATGCATATAGTTTCTATGTACTATATTAGTCAAATTGACATCTTTCCATGCACATACTGTACATAATCATCCAGTCAATGTATATCCATTCCGTATATATTTTTGCACCATATGTATTGTTTACAACTTACAGAACACTTGACTTGTATAGAAGTTTTATTTTTATATTATTGTTGGTCATTGGTTCTTTTTATATATGTAATGTAATATTTAATTATATATACACCTATTTTTTCCACTACTTGTGTACATAACAGTCCTGTCTATCCTTTACCTTTATTTGTCAAGCTGTTTTTTATCCTTGTTCCTAGCTGTTATTGTTATTTCTGTGTATGTACATCGAGAGAGATGCAAAAAAACTGAGTGAAATGCCTTGTATGTGCACACATGCTTGGCCAATAAAGGTGATTGTGATTAACAAATGCAGCCCCCAGGGCTGGATCACAGCCTCATAACAGGCAGATTAGTGGTCTTAGTGTGGAGAAAGTCTGAATATTGAGCCACTTATACAACACACTAATTTCCATACTCCTTAAGGTTGAAACTACCTTTTCAGTTTCCATGGATTTTACAAACATCGCACTCTTCGCTACAAAATCATCTCACTCTGGGCGAATGTTTGCAGAATTATTATTTCATACTTGTGTTGCAAGAAGCTGGACTTTCACCTCACGTAATCTCAGTCCCTTCCCCACTGTTTACCTATATATTCAACTATGAATGTTAGTGAACGACATGTTGAAAGGGTTAAAATGTCCAAATCTAAGCTATTCAAACATTGTTACACTTGCATGTTGTTTTATTTTATTACTTATGTTCATAGAAAGATATAAATTCAGTTTATATTCCATAACAAAAGTTTAGTAGGCCGATCACAGAAGGCAGATCATAACTGCTGTGCACAAAGCAAGCAATGGCAAACCAAATACATAATAAAAGGGCAAATAAAAGGGCAACAGCAAGTAGTTAGGTGGCTAAAGGACAAAGAAGAGAGCAGACAGATTACAGAAAGGAAGCTCATATTTTCGTTGCTTGGTACAGTTTTGCTTTGAATTAAAAATGTTCTGCCTGTTGCATAATGTATTAGTATCATGAGCCTCTGGTAAAATGTGCAGGATTACAATGAATTACAAAATCAAGGTCAATGATGGAAATTAGGTCAGACACCATTTTTCTATCCCAGACAAAATCTGATGTTTTTGTATTTTACAAATGTATTAGAATGAATCAAAACCAGCTCCAGACATAAGATATGATGATAAGCTGCAAACCAATTGTGAAAATCTGCAGTTGGTATCTGACTTTATTATGAACGTGAGCATCTAAACTACAGACACCCAATGAATGCATTTTCATTCTCTGAAGTAGGGAGATGATTTATGATTTATTTAGGTTGTACTTCACTTCAAACAGGTACATTGCCAATACTCAACCTACATAACAACTACGTCCCTAAAACCCACCTACTTTTTGTAAATTGAATATCAATCTCACTCTATATAGTTAGGAAACTTTCCAAACCTTCTTCCCAGTGAAGTGCTTTTCATCACCAGTGAATTTATGCTGCATTCTATTTTGCAGGTACCAGAACCTCAAATCTCAGCATTGGGTGCAGTATTGCAATAACCTTGGACAATACTGGAATGTTAAGTGTTGTGTCAAAAACTTTGCAGTAAGCACAAGACAGACAGAGTAGTTCAACATTTTGGGAAATACGCTTATTTGCTTTCTTGCCAGCGTATTATGAAAAGATTGATACAAGTCTCATGTCTGTGTGTTGAGTATGAAGCTAGAGCCGGGAAGAAATTAGCTTAGCTTAGCATAAAGACAGTTAACTTAGCTATCTACAAAGTTCAAAAATAAAATACCGCCTTCCGGCACCTCTAAAGCTCATCAATTAACACTCCCCTTTGACGAATCCATACAACAAAAGAAGTGTAAAAATGTCAAGTTGTAGTTTTAGGCAGAGTCAATGATTTAGAGGTGTTTGTAGGAGTATTTCTTAACTTTGGAGACAGTCAGGCTAGATGTTTCCCACTGCTTCCAGTCTTTATGCTAAGCTAAGATAATCACCTCTTAGCTTAGCATAAAGCTAAGAGGTTTAGCTCACCTCCTGGCTCTAGCTTCATATTTTGCATACAGATATGAGAGTAGTATCATTCTTCTCATCGAACTCTCAAGATAAGAAACTATTTCTCATGATGTCGAACTATTACGTTAAAAGGTAGAAATTCTCTGGTTGATTATTACCTCTTCAAGTCGGCGACGCTGTTCCTTCTGCTCTTCAATGCGTTTCTGTCGGTCGTGCAACAGTTGCCTCTTGTGTTCCTCGGGGTCCCGACGCTGAGCAGCCAGCTGGGCCTGCTGCCTCTTGTGAGCCTCCGAGCGCTCTTTGTTCTCCACCTGCAGACGCTGGAAGTCCCTCCTCAGGGTGGACTCACCGGGCACGTTGAGGATTGAACTGATGATCAAAATTGAAGATAGATTGAGTTTGGGGACAATCATTCGCACAGAGAACACAAGTCAAGGATTCATACTACTTAGACAGAGAATTGCATTTACCTTGACTCTCGGTCATCTCCACGATTTTCATCCTCTTCATCACTACCACTGTACTCATACTCTGTTTCTTCTATAAGAAAAATTAGCATAAACAGAAGTGAAATATTACACTTGGCACAGTAACCTATAGTATACTTCAGTTGATCATGGTCCATAAAGACCCAATGTACCCTAGGTTACACCCATTTAGGCTCTTTCCATCTCATTCGCTTACCTTTCTCTCCCCTTTTCTTGCGCGTACGGTCAATGTGGTCTTTGAGCTGAATTCGGACTTGGCGCTCGGTGGGCTGGTCCCTGATGAAGGTGTGCTTGAGAAGCTGCTCTGTGGATGGTCGACTGGTGTATGTCTTCACGAGACAGCCCTCTATAAAGTCAATGAATTTCTTGGACCTGGGAGGAAGGGGGAGGTTAGAGGACGATAAACTAGTGAGGGGGAGTGGGAGGGTGGGGAGGCATGGAATAGTTGGCAGCTGGGCTGTTATTGCCCAGAAGAGAGATTCAAGTGGGACAAGGTCTGTCTTAAGCCCCTCAAACATGTCCAGCATTTTCTGGGGAGGAATCGTGCGTGCGACTTTTCTAGTAATCTCCCTTTCTTACACAAGTGTGAACTAAAGCCATTAAGGTTCCCAGCTCATGCTTGCAGTTTTGTGTGACACTGACAAAAAAAGAAATCACAGCAATGTGCACTGACCCTTTTCATTCTGCATTGTCTTTACAGAAATTATTTGATTGACAGGAAAGCTAGTAGTAAACAGAGTTAACAGTACATTACCAATCTGAGACATCGCTTTAACTGCAACTAAAATGTGAGCACAACCTGATCACTGCAAAATACAATAACCGTACAATGTACGAGATCAATAATGTTCAAACACAGTAACCAAGGGTTCCATCTCTCACTTATGTTTTTGTATTTGCATAATTGTTCATCTGGGTCACACAATACTGACTGGCAGCGTCTTTATGATTTGGAATTATAAAAACATTGCGAAACAAACATTGCATTCTGAATGCAGTAGGACTATAAACTCTACTAAGTGGGTCCATTAACGAGCAGCAGGAAGAGCAATAGGAGCAAAAAAACAGGGTAGGAGACAGAATATGGCAAATTAGTTTAAATGCCTTCAGCTTCTCATCTTGCTCACAATCATATTTGTCTCAATATTGGAACAAAGTACATGACCTCTCACACTTTGAAATCTGAGTGAGGGATAGCTACCCCAAATGTCTTTCCTAATAGAGGGACAAATGTACCCAAAGTAACCTGAAGCACAACAACTTCTCAGAATCACAGATTTTCCTGTAATTTTGCATCACTTCTTGCCGTTCTCGTTAAGTGTGTTTATAATCCCTTAAAGGGATAGTTTGGCTTTACCTTGCGGTCAGACAGCCCCTTCCAACGGGGAACTGAAGCCGTTATCTATGCTCTCTTCAAAGCCACCAGACTCCTTTGACAAAAACAGCAATTTTACCTCACAGAACACGGAAGTTGCTTGTCTACCACAGCCTCGATCGGTTGGTTTGTTTGTGTTATTGTGTGACTTTGGTATTTTAAAGGGTAGTTCGGATTCACCAAAGTCACACAATAACACAAACTAACCGATCGAGTCAGCGGTAGACCAGCAACTCCCGTGTTCTGCGAGGTAAAATGACTGTTTTGTCAAAGGAGTCTGGAGGCTTTGAAGACAGCGTAGATGGAGATAGGGAAAGGGCTGTCTGACGGCAAGGTAAAGCTGTGAATTTATTCTAAATATAGCGTACACTTGATATTTATTTATTTTTTTTCGGTGGGCCTTTTTTTCGGTGGCTAAAATATGAGGGCTGCCGACCATCATCTACAGTAGGTAATACACTGATAATGGATAAGTACCTCATACAACCCCACTTCAAAACACCCAAACTATCCCTTTAACCTGGTTATTGTTGCTCTGCAGCAACCTGCTTTCTCAAACATTTATTTATTTAACCTTTATTTAACCAGGAGCGAATTCATTGAGATTAAAAATCACTTTTCCAAGAGTGTCCTGGCCAAGATAGGCAGCAGTACAGTTACACGGTTGCAGACATAAAACAAACATAACAATTGAAAACGAAGACAAAGAGCAAATTACAGAATCATAAGGTGTCGAAAATACCATTCATCAGCATTCAAAACATCTACAGCCAGATGTGCTGCAAACATCAAGTAAACAGAGCAACCACGTTACTGCAGTGCATGTAAATGTGCTCACCTGCCATGACCCGATTTCTCCTACTTTGGCAGATCACCTTTACTCTTCAATTTGCCTTTGCACATTTGACATCATATAAAGGGATCCTGCTAAGTGTCTTGGATATGATATATGTAAATAACACAGCAGGAGGATTGATAACTCACCATTTTTTGGATTTAAGTTTTGGAGGGGGATTCCTGGGAATCAGGAAGAGCGCTCTCATCGGGTGCATGTCACACAAGGCTGCAGAAATAAAGGACATAGTGTGAGTTGTTAGGTGTTATTAAATCCCTCTACCCATACTGAGACCTACGGTAAAAAGAAGGAAAAGGTTACATCAGAATAAATGTTATGTTAGACATCATATACTTCCACACCTGGTAGCTTCTTAAATAGTACAATATCATTTACTTTTAACAATAATAATGTTAATAATACTAGCCTCATATTGTTTGTATCCTCAAACATGGCTACAGCTGCTGTTATCCAATCTATCCTGGTGCCTCAGGCTTATTGTTACATTGAATGTAAGAGCAAGGACTGTGAGTCATTGTGTTCCCAGCGTAGGTAGGTAGCTAAACCTGACTGGTTAGCTTTACAGTTTCACAGTAAATAGGCTTTCATATGTCTTTCAGACATATGCAACGTGACTGGCACAACCAAAGGCAGGAAGAAAATGTTATTTCAGCCTACAACAGAGGGATCACAGCTATACTGATAATGTGTGCTTCATATAACATGCATGTTTAATGTATATCATACATAGTTATAATGTTTAAGCAAAATGAGTGTTTATTTAGTAGGCTTGCATGGTTCATTTTCATTTAAAGGAATGGATCATTTGCACTGACAGGATGTTGACAAAACTGCCAACAACCTGTCAATGGGTAATCCATTTAAATGAAAATGAACCATGCAAGCCTACTGAATTAGGCTTTTGGCTGATCAATTGAACAGACAGTCTAAAAGCTCTGTATTTAAATTATTACCTTTTATTCACAATACTGTCAGCTCTGTGTTTCCTTTAAAGTGTGAACAAACAGAAGAGATATGGACGGTGTCGGCTCACGCAGTAAGTGAACTGAATGCTCAAAAGTGTGTGAAAAGATGCTTAATAATTCATATTCAATAAAACAAACAGTAATCCCTGGAAGGCTAATGAATACATGATGTATCTCAATGAAACGGTGACAGATACCACGGAGAACTGTTGTCGGTCCCGTCTTATGTATTTTGTAGATAAACTGACCATTGTCCACCTGTCACACCTTTCTCAATTTCATCATGGAAGACAAAAAGGAACTTTCAGGAAATGTAGGAGGTTGTGTGATCAATGCAGATGTTCTATGGAATAATTTGACAACAAACAGCAATTGCTCATGTATATAGAAATCTGACTACTGCTGGATATATATAACTGTTAGAACGGTTGTATAGATTTGGTCGTTATCACTGTCATTATGGCGATAAAGAATAAAAAACACAAGGGAGAGACAACAACTAGGACTGCAACTAATGACGATTTTCATCACTGATTAATCACAAATCTAATCAAAATCAAAACATTTATCATGTAGTTAATGACAAATACCCATCTTAACGTATCCAAGACCAATGTGGTGTCTTGACATTGCTTATTTTGTTTGGCAAAACATAAAGTAAAACATTCCGAATGTTTTAAACAAAGAAATTCACTAATTAATAAAACTGTCTTCCATTATTTTCTGTTGATCAACTAATCAGTTAATTAAAGAGGACCGATTATGCTATTGTGCTTTCTCCGTTTCCTTTAGTGTGTTATATAGTTTTTTGTGCATGTAAGGCCCTGTTCAGACCTGGTATTAAGATGCGTCCTCAGTGATCGGATCACAAGTAGACAGCTTTAAGTACGTCTGTTCACACCTGTCATTAGAATGCGTCTCCACATGAGTCTTGAGTGGCCACTTGTGATCCGATGTCACTTCCCCGCTCTATATGCTTATTTGCATATAGAGCAGACACGCAGACACATGGCTAATACAGCAGACGTTGTGATGCACGTACTTAGAGCTGTCCACTTGTGATCCGATCACTGAGGATGCATGTTAATACCAGGTCTGAACAGGGCCTAAACGGTCTGCAAAGTTACAAAGCCTAAAGTCCAGGCCAAAGGGAGTTACTGTCCCCCACAGAAACACTGCTCCTCAACTCCCTGAAACGCCTTGATTGAAGTCCCTCCTTTTCTTCCGTAACGTGGTGATGTCACCAAGTAACACATTTGCATAATACCTGCCTAGCAGCTAGTTTGGCACACCCTCAAACAAAGCTAGTTAGAGCAGAGCTGGAGTGGAATCCGAAGAATTTGGTTTGTTGACCAATCACAACAGATGGCCAGCTGACCAATCAGAGCAGACTGGGCTTTTTAGGGAGCGGGGCATTAGCTTAAACAGAGCGTTTCAAAAAGAGGGTGAAAAGAGGTGCTGCAGCACAGCCGGTATGAGAAAAATAAAGCGTTTTTTGAACATTAAATGTAAACATGTTCTAATAGAAACCCAAAATCAAGTATGCACCTGAAAATAACCATAATAGGTCCTCTTTAAAAAATGGTTTCAGCAGCACTAACTAAAAAACGCCAATCTAAAAACAAGGAATATTGCAACATTATTAGTGGAAAACATTCTTCAGTAACGTTAGTAATGCGACTGATGGCGTGAGTAAGTACCCGCTGCATAATTTACAATGGTTCATCAACACCAGCTTGACAGCCTGTATGCCTTATGTCATTCACAGCAGCAGCAACATGGTCTGCAGGAGCTCTGTAGTCTTCATCAGTGATGTGAACAAAGGCTTTCAGAACATTAAAAACTTTGTAAGTCTACCACAGCTGAGATTAAGTTTACAAACATTTTAGCTGCTACTATTATGTGAGATTTTCTTTACTTCTTAGTCAGGTTTGACACCAAATCTCTAGGCTGACAGATCTCCCCGCTAAGCAGACCAGAGAGATCTGTGCAATGAGCCTGCACAGGCCAACTACCAGCTCACGACTACACTACCTTGATTACAGTGAGTCAGCTGTCCATCTGAAGACACAGACAGCATGCAGAATATGCAAGACAGACTCATTCATGAGACGATGAGAAATGATCTGTTGCTGAGTACATAGAAATGCATGATTCAACCTAGAACAGGTCATAAAAAAGGTGTGCAAAGGAGTATATAGACTTACGAGGAGCTCCCTCTGCCATCTCGATAGCGGTGATCCCCAAGGACCAAATATCACTCTGCAAAACACACAAGGGACCAGGTCAGTCTTTATCTTTCATATGTTCTCACAGCATAGTGCTCACACACACACTGCTGCCGTTACCCTGTAGTCATAGGTGGAGTCAGGGTTCTCATCGCAGGCAATAACCTCCGGTGCCATCCAGTAAGGTGTGCCGATGAAGGTGTTCCTACGCCCAACAGTCCTGTCCAACTGAGCGCTCACCCCAAAATCAACTGAATGTGGACAAAGAGGTGGAAAGGACGTGAGACGATTAGGGGACAGCACATACCTACTTTTGCACTTATGACCCCAAACTTTCAAGCATTTGACATACCAAGTTTGACCTCTGCGTTCTCTGTTAGCAGCACGTTCTGGCCCTTGATGTCTCTGTGGATAACTTTATGGGCGTGGAGGTGAGAAAGGCCCTGTGCACAGATAAAGAAGGCAAAATTGGTCAGTAAAAAGTGACCTCAGCTGCAGACTTGCTTTGACTGGTGCGACTGTGATTTCTCACCCTTAGGATCTCTCTGCAGATGTAAGCGATCCAGTCCTCCTTTAGAGAGCTGCCCTTAGTGTTTTTCACCAGATCGGTCACTGATCCCGCCCCACAGAACTCCATCACCAGCTACATGCAGACAAATGCAAACTTAGTGGGCACAATTAATGGAATAAATAAAGGCATACTGCTGTAAAGGTGCAAAGGGAGACAGACCCAAAGTTGGTCATCATGTCCTGGCGGACTCTTCTTGACAAAGGCACCGTAGTACGTGGCTATGTTGCGGTGGTGGCTGTATTTTTTCAGCATGTTGATTTCAGCTTTGATCTCCTCTTCCTCCTCCTCTGTAACATCCATCACCTTGATGGCAGCCAGCTGGCCCGTCTTCACGTGACGGCCCTGAATAAATTGGATCATCATAACAGTGGTCAGTAAAAATGAACCTCCATGTTTCTGAAACTCTTCGAATTTTGATCATTAAGTGCGGCTAATTGCTTCATCACACCATTTCGCCGTTCCTATTTTACATTTTCTTCTCCAGAGTCTCTTATCTTTCCGTCACGGCCACTTTTAACTTTTCAGACTGACAGCTGAAAAATGTACTGACGTAGCAGTAAGCTAAATCTGCTTTAATCTGAGAAATTAATTCACAGAAAATTTAACAAAGAGCAGACGCTAGAGTGGTCTTTGTTGCCAGTTTTATAGCAACTCATTGCACAAGTGAAAACTTAATGTGTTGAATGCTCCAAAAAGAGTCCTACATCATTCGGATGTATTACAGACATCGTGTCTCACCTTGTACACCTGCCCATATGTCCCATTGCCGACGACCTCGACCAGCTCAAAGATTCCTGCTGGATCCTATGGGAGACACGGGCAGATTCATAAGTTATACATACATGCAGACAGAGCAGTGCCATATCAGCTTTAACATTCATTCATTCAACATTTCAATACACAAAAGGCTCCACATAAAAACAGCATTTCAATAAAATAAACTGCAATTGGTTTTGCTTTTTTGTGCAAATTTGGGAGCAAAATTAAAACAACTACACTCAAAGCACACCATATTTATTTTTGTTCTAAGTGGGTGATGCTTGCTTTGTTCTTCTTTGAATCCTACACATCTACACTTCAATGCCGACCCTTAGTGGAGGTCGTATTTCATGTTGTTACACTCATGTTTCCTCAGTTGAGAGTCGCCCTTAAATACTAAAATCCTACTAAACTGCACCTGTTCTAGTAACTGCTGCAATCTGTCTTCAGTTATGTTGGCACAAAGGCTGAATTAAAACAAATTTAAGTACAAAACACTGTTGAGGACACAAAATAAAACCAGGCCCACATGATTATACAAGCATTTTCTTCTGTCATTTTAATGTCATGCCTTGATGGCACAATCAAGAATCTTTGATTTAAGCGATACAGTACTTATAAAGGGCTGCAATTTACAATTATTTTCATCGTCAATTAATCTGCCTTTTTTCTGATTATTTTTTCGATTAATCAATTAGTTGTTTGGTCTACAAAATGTCAGAAAATGGTGAAAAATGACAATCAGTGTTTCCCAAAGCCCAAGATGACATCCACAAATGTCTTGTTTTGTCCGCAACTCAAAGTATTCAGTTTACTGTCATAGAGGAGTAAAGAAACCAGAAAATATTCACATTTAAGAAAGTAGTTGGCGATTAATTAAATAGTTGACAGCTAATTGATTAATCATTGCAGCTCTATCAGAAAAATGACAAACAGTTGCATTTAGATTATTTTCCTTTGCTACAGAAGCTGTATATACTGTATATATTTAAAGTATAGCTGCAGGTCTATAGACTCCATCAAAAACACGGTCACATAAACACACAAACAAAAGCACAAGGGCCTCTGTAGAATAGAAACCATACATAAAAAACAAACCCAATGGTTTCATCTATGTACACTAAAGCCAATTTAAATCCAATATTACAATTCCATATTTCCATGTAAATCATCTGATCTCAATCTCCCTAGCCACCCACTCACACACTCACTGCCCACCCACAAGACTCAACATGGAGGATACAGACAAGCATATACACTAAATATTGATATTAGATTAGATATATAAAAAAAGAAGAAGATGGATTTAACATGGACATGCATCTGGCCTTTTCCTGATTTGTTCATTTTAAGTTTCAAAGCAGTGAACACATACAGTATTCGACTGACACTTGCTTTGACTTAATTATGCAACCCCCTCCCCTAAGAGACAAGGGAAAATGACGAGCAGTTCCACTTTCATGCAATTTCAATATGGCTTTAAGAAGATGTGTGGGTGGTGAGACTGCTGCTTTGGGTTATAAATGTACAGCATGACCTATCCTGCTTTCATCTGTTTCCAATGATGGGTTTTCTGCCTTCGACAAGGAGGGGAAAAATTCCTTTGAGACAGGAAACATTTATGGGGAAAAAATAGCATCTATACTTATGAAAGATTTGACAGTAAAACTGGGAAGTGACCACACATTTGATGCAAATGCAAATAGCTCATCTGATGACATAAACATACCGGTCATATTTGAAGCATGTTATGACACAAAAGAGGGGGGGGAACTGTGACGTAAAGTAGGAGGCAAGAGAATGATGGTATGGAAGAGAATAACGAGTGGGTGGCGAGGCAGAGGCGGTAGCTTCACCCACGAGAGTGGGATGAGAGTAACGAAGTGATAGAAGGGGAAGGGTACAGTTATGTTCAAGGAGTAGCATCACCGGCAAACACAGTCAGACAAATTGTCAGCAATGACTGCAAAAAGGCAAGGAAGCAGTAAAACAACAGGGTAACTGGAGCAGGAATCTACAGTCTGCTTAAATAATAAAAATGGCAGCTCTGGTAGTTCTTGTGGACAACACGCTGTCTTATTAATGACAAAACTCAATGTATTGGAAAACCTCAGGGAACAATGCAATCAATTTTCCCAAATATCAACCTCAGTTCAACGGGGCATAAACTCTAAAAGACACCGGTAATGGTCCGTGGGGAAGTTGACCACACATTTCCTGCAGGGGTGTCGAACTTAGCTGACACAGGAAGTCTTTTAAAAAAGCCTGTTCTATCTGTGGTTACACAGCTGCAACAAAGGTCAAAATCACAACTCAAACACTTGGATTCTCTGAATATTAGTACAGAAAAGTTTCCTAGTTGACCTTAAGTGTTTTTAAATGGCTTCCTAAATACTTAAATTTAGATATACTTCATCTTTTTTACAGATTCGACAAACTAATCCCAACAGCAAGTCAACTGCTCAGCAACCTCACATAATTTGCATATCCCAGTTAGGAACATTTACATTATTTTTTTAATTCTTCAAGACTGTCATTGTTGGATTATGCTACCATTATGGGCCCTTTGTGGGCTACATTGCATCCATCCAAAGTTAGAGAATATCCACAAACATCTGTATTTACACAGTTAGGCTTTTAAAGTAACTGTTTTCTTTGAGTCAATTTGCATGTGAATTCATAAATCACAACGTGAAAAAAGGCATGGACAGAGGAAAATGTAGTTGGCAATTTTTAACTATCTAATATCCAACGTGTAACTTTTGTGTTTACAATAAAGTGCAAAATCGATCTTAGTCAGAGCTTTTGTATTGTCATATTACAGCATTCATTTCTCACACACCTATTTATGCCAAGCATAGAAAACATGGACTGTTTCACTGCAACAAAATAAAATCACAAGACTAAATTTCTCATGAGTTTCATTTCCAGAGGGCTGGTATTCCTTGTTAATCAGCATCAAATATTGTCACCACACTATCAAAGTTTCTGTTTGAAATCGAAAATAAGCATACAAGTCGCTTTCAAGAGTTTTAAATTAACAACAAAACGGGTGAAAGACTTTTTGGTTTGAGTATGACCTTGTCATTTTTTATTGTCTTAGTTCTAAAAGTGTAACTTATTATGCCACCTGTAATAGAAACACTTGTGCAGGTAGCTTGATTTTATCCAGTGCTATTGACATTGGAACTGGTAGTACCTGTTATGTAGCCTAATGCTGGAGTTCTTTTGTACTCCAGAAAAATGCTGTGATTGAGCCACTTAAAGGCTCCCTGTGGAGTTTTTGTCCTCTAGTAGCGCTATGGAGCTGTTTTTCCATGAGTGGGTCCCAGTTTTGTTTATCTCATGTGTGCACAAGGGTGTCGTGCTACACAGTCCTGTTAATGGTTTGACACTATTCCACTAATCGACAGGTGGCAGTAACACCCAAGATATGCTGCACTGCGCCATCGAAGGCTGAGAAGAAGAGGACTGCTAGCTAGTAAACATTGCAAATGTTTTACGAGGAAGGAAATGCATTGAATACATTTGTTGAAGCTCAAGGATACACACACAATGCCTTTTGGTGAGTGATACTAAATGTAAACATCTTGTAAACTTTTGTTTGTTTACAAGAAAACTCCGCAGGGAGCCATCTCTAAACAGTCAACCCAAATCACAAAAAACGCTTCTCACTTATCTCTAGTGGTAGCTGGCCATGCAGATTTTGGTGTTGAAATGTCTGCCACCTCAATACAATGGAGGTAAATTAATTTAATTTATACTGTTCAAACTCAACAGTAACTTCCCTTTCCAACAATAACCACAACTGAAGGGTCACTTTGGGCAAAAACACTCACAACAAAACACTTAGAGATTCTACTGAGACTGATGATCCAATTCCTGAATCCAATGACGTGATAGTACCTCCATTCAAAATGATAAAATAAACTCAGAATATGGGCAATCTTCTCATATTGCCATTTTATATAGATTTATTATACAGCGCTGGGTCGGTTCTAACGTTGTGCTGGGATTTTTTTTTAAATTCTCAGGTGAGCCCTCAGTTAAATCAGGGAAAGAGGTAACACAGGACCGAACAAGCCAGGATTTGGATAAACTTCCCCTGATCTCCTGTTAAGCCTCATAAACCTGTGAAAGCTACACCCAAGTGCCGCAGAGTTTCCTGATATTTTTGGAGGGCATAGGGAACCCTTGAAAATTAAATTGTCCTCTTGGATATTTTTTGAAATAGCTTGTATGTGATATGTTTTAATTTTAGTTATAGTTCATTTTTTACCTGTGAATTCCTCATCAATATTAGTTTTGGTATGTTGTTTTTTTCCATGGAGTAACCCACCAAAAGGAAAGTTTTTCCACTGGCGTCAGGACCTCATATTCTCAGTTCTTACATTATAGTTTTAATAATGCCACATGCACATTCTGAGTAACCTTTGGTCATTTTAACTCTAGACGGAGATTAAAAATGCCACCTAATATGAAAGTGAAAACTATGCTTCTGTTTAAAACCTGTACCTAAGTGGCGAGATGGGGCTGCAATCTGTCTTTTCAAAAAAGCAGTGACTGAATGCATAAAATATTTCTTTATAATGCTAATAAGGGTCTGTCTTAGGGGATTCACTGCTGCAACACAATTATACAATTTTGACACTTCCCACTGAAATAGAGAGATACATTAAAAGGGTGTATCAGACCTGTGATCCTAACCCTGCAACTGTAGCCTTGGAAAGAAGATTTTCCATCAAATGGGAATAGTGATAACCAGGTTTGTTTTTTTCCATTTGACTTAATTTCTTGTCTGGTAAAGTGGTTATAATTTTAGAGGAGGTTGATTTTTAAGACTGAGGCCTTCAAGGTGGACCACTGAAAATACCAGGGAAGTGAGTCCAGGACTATATTGTGCCATCCTGAAAAGGTCTGATACATGTTGTATTTTATAAATTTATAGTATTAAAATGCTGTCAGCAACACAAACCAAATAGCTGGATCGGGTATCGGTGACTATATACTGTACTATATACATTATATACTGGAATTTGAATTCATGTTTACGTTTTGACCAATTTGTTGCTGCATTAAAAAGGTTTACACTTGAATTGCAATTCCTGTTAATTTTGAAGGTGCTTTACCAAGTTGTTGGTGTACGATTTATTATTCTAATAATACATAACCATTCAATACATTTATATCTATGTATTGATTTGTTACATTTTGTTTCACAAAGTTAGGAAAGCACTGTCGCCTCACAGCAAGAGGGTCGCAGGGTCAAACCCGTCTTGGGGCCTTTTCTGTGTGGAGTTTGCATGTTCTCCCTATGTTAGCGCGGGTTTTCTGCGGGTTCTCCGGCTTCCTCCCACAGTGCAAAGACATGCAGGTTAGGTTAATTGTTGACTCTAAATTCCCCGTAGGTGTAAATGTGAGCGTGAATGGTTCTCTGTCTCTATGTGTCAGCCCTGTGATAGTCTGGCGACTTGTCCAGGGTGTACCCCACCTTTGCCCAATGTCAGCTGGGATCGGCTCAAGGTCTTCAGGTGATGTATGGCACAGCCCAGGAGACGGAAGCAGCCATTATTCAATTTGAATATTATCATTATTATTATTATTATTATTATTAACCCACTGGTCACAAAAAGTTGGCAAGGCTGGAAAAAATATCGCTTGTTTATTGGATGTGGAAATCAGAAGATACCTTTGATGGTAATCTGTGATACTAGAACAGCACAGCTACCTACAGATAGCAATAAACAGGGCCAAGGGATGTTTATTCCACCTTAACTTTGTTGCGTGGGTGTTGAATGGTCGTGCTTGTGTCAGGGGCAATCTGACACTTCAGTTCATATGTCATATCATCTACTGCCATAATTTCACATGAATAAAGTGCAGCACACTTAACTTATAATAACAATACTCACCCTCAGAGCGGCGAGGTCTATGTCATCCAGGCTTCGTGTGGGGGCGTTTTCAGACATAGCTGGCGAAACTTAGGACTTTAGCTACCAAGTTAGCCAGTTATTTAAACAAGAAGTACTTGGGGAAATTTGAAGCGGCTGCTACAACGAGCTCGAAAGGGTTTATCTATAGATTAAATATAGCAAACGGGCTGTCCAATATGCTGAAACTGTTGCGGATCAACACGGTAGCACTTAGATTAGCAAACACATCGCAGATAGAGCTGCCACAGACGCACCCAGCTGGCTAGCTCACGTCAACTCCGGCCGAGAGCTATAATGTTATCTGCAGCTTATTTTACAGAAATGCCGGTTACAAAATCTGATCGAAAACGCATTTAACTTCAAATAAGAGATTTCAATAAACTGGTAACGTCACCGTTAGCCGACCATCGGCACCGTTCTAACAACTGGCAGGTTTTCAATGCGATGCACCTCCACTGTTGTTGAACACCTTGCTGCGTTCATTTTGACCAGACGCCGCGTCTTTTGCTGCTGTACAACATTCCGCTATTGTTAAATGGGATAAAATGATGTCGCGGGGGGGAAAAAACCAACCAGATAAGACTGGTGTGCCGCTGAAATATTCCTTGTGAGGCTGTTGAAGTAGAAAACACACATTTACGGCTAAGCAGCGCAATGGTTGTTTTTAAGGAGAACGCAACGTCTGATGTGATGGCGTCCGGGTCCGTCCGCACCGCACCAGAACCGACTGTCAGGCTGTCAAAATTAGCCCTTAAATATACGTCCTCACAAAATATTAAGACAAGTGCGGAACGTGAAAATAATAGCCTCGTTTGAAATACAATTCTTTACGAAAGCAGTTGTCAAACTTAACACGACTTAAATATTCCTCAATTTCGACCGGAGCGCACGTTTCATCCGAACACCGAGTCAGGTGCGTGCAATCAATCTATCGTTAACTGGCTAGCTAGCGTAGCTAAACGAGTCGGCTAAATAGTCTTTTCCAGTATAAACTTTCCTTCTTCATCCATTTTCTGTGTTGACAGTCGCGCCTAGCACTGCCAACCTTCCGGGGAAAGCACAGGCACACGGGCAGGCACTATTTTCTCGCCAGCCACCGCCGTAATACTTGTAAAACCGGGGCCCACGACTCTTTAAAGTTAAGCTTCGCCTTCGTTCTCCGGCGTCCAGATTTGATAAACTTGTAGTTGTAGTCCAACGCTACAGACACGGTGCAGTATCAAAAAGCGGCTAACAGCCAAACTTGTTATTTCGCCATGTTTTGCTTCCCGAGTCCTCCCTCCCACTCCCAACCTTGTTGTAGTCTTGCGGGGTTGTACCGACGCCGATTGGCTGCACATAACACTCCTCAAGTGTTTTCTCCTCTTGGAGGGCTACGGTGCTTCATCAGGGACAAATTACCTGGAAATTTACAGTGGACCTCAACCTACGCAGCTGCCTGTCTGCTCCGAGCAGATAGTCCTCTGACCACATACCTGTCCTGCGCTGACCTATTTTTCACTGATCAGACCTCATAAATAAGTTCATTTAAAATTAAATTGTGTTAGATAACTAAAAAACACACTGTAAAATGTAATTCCTAATGTGCGTTTTGTCATTAGTAATTAAAGTTGCAGTAGGCTGAATGTTTTTGGCGTCATTGGGCAAAAAAATCATAATAACCTTTCATCATATTGTAATTCAAGTGCTCTGAGAGAAAACTAGACTTCTGCACCTCCTCATGGCTCTGTTTTCAGGCTTTAAAAAATCTAGCCCATGATGCGAGACTTTGGCCAATCACAGGTCATTTCAGAGAGAGAGCGTTCCCATTGAGCGTTCCTATTGGCTGTGCTCTGGCTGGTGGGCGGTGCTTCCTCAACTGATCTCAACATGGCTGGATCACGAACTTTCTCATTTTTACAGCTAAACAGTCACTACAAGATGTTTCTGAAAACATTTGAGGCGAGAAATAGGCATTACAGTAACAGAATATTGATTCATATTTGATCAGCGCTGCCTAGTTTGACCGTTTGATCGAAGTTTGGGAGTGATTGACAGCTGCTCAGAGACGGCAGGCTGCAGCTCGGCCCTGATTGGTTGTTTTCCTCCGGTCTGTGAAATTTTGCAGATGCCATTACGAGACACTGGAGGACACAGAGGCACATGATTTTTTTCAGATTATCTGTCTCATGTACTACTGTCAGGATATAGTGACAGTTTTATAAAAATAACTTTTTTTAATCATATGTGCATCATTTCTACCCGCTGCAGCTTTAAGTGACCATTTCCTGTTATTTGTTTTGCTCTGATATGTCTGCCATCCTAACTGCGTTATGACTGCTTTAGTTAGCAGATCAGTTAGCAGTCAGCAGATCATAATGCTTGTCAATAATGCATAAT
This sequence comes from Sebastolobus alascanus, assembly GCA_916701645.2. Lineage (NCBI taxonomy): Eukaryota > Metazoa > Chordata > Actinopteri > Perciformes > Sebastidae > Sebastolobus > Sebastolobus alascanus. The sequence continues at coordinate 145,838 of CAKAOJ020000255.1, read as the reverse complement.
TCACTTCCAAAGCTGTCCACCAAGAGTATAAAAAAATTTCATAAAAAACTGAGGTTATTATATGGTAGGTTGCATTGGTGCTTTATTGAACATTCAAGCATTCACATAGAAAATTAACTTTATTTTTTGTGTGTCAAATAGTGTCCATTTCCTGTAAAAACAGGTTCAGTTTCTAGGTCCACTCAGTCTCCAGATTGCTCTATTAAAATACCTTATTTGATCCAAGAATATACAGATAGCAAAGTATGTTACTGGAATTTACAGGAATAGTGATACAAGTGGTTTACAGAGGATAATAACCTCACCGTTAAGTACATTATCACAAAAAATAATATTTTTTTCAGATAGTTTTTCTCTTGCAAAATGTCATGACCCCAGTCAAAATGGTATCAGTATTTCTGGCTGTGGAAGGCAATTTTTTGATAAATACACATCCAGATAGTGGTCTATTCTATCATGAATAACATTATGATTATCTATGTGATATTGAAAGCAAACATGCCGTCACATAAAATGTATCCCATTTTTCATATTTAGATATTTAATTGTTTTTGAATAGTTTTATATATTTACCTATGTCTATTAAAAGTACAAATATACTGTATGTTCTCATATGAAAAAAAAACAGTACACGGGAAGTTTGCTATTTTCAAATCAAAGGAAAAGTTGATTGAACTTCCATAAAAAACAAGTTTATTGAGGGAACAAGAGAAGTAACATACCTTAAAGTACAAGTTATTCATAACTGTGCTTAAGTGATGAGTATGAATATCCATTATCTCTCTACCCCCGAGTGTTAGTAACCTATACATCAGCAACTCTAAGGTAATAACCTAGATCTCCAAATTTGCATACACGGAGGTTTTCACATAGTGACTGTTAGAGATGAGTTAAAATCACAAGTTTATATTAGTAGTATATTCATAAAAAATGTATTGCTAATGCTGGCTGTTGGTCTAATAAAAATAAAATTCATGATAGAAAACAATATAAGGACACTTCTCAGTATATCAGACATTTCTGCTGAACACCCCTCACGGCAACCATTTTGTGCTGTGCAGGAGAGGCTAGCAAATACCCAGCTTCTACTGTGCAAGGGCTCACAGTGGCTTTTTAATATCTTACGAAGGAAAGTGTGAGCAATGCACCATTTCTAAACACAGATGGTTTTTCCTACTGTAGCTCTTCTGTGAAAGGTGCTTAGTGTAGAGGCAAGGAGGCGTTCATTTGGGACACCGGTCATCTTTCAGCTTCACAGACACGTTCTCACTGAAACCACCTTGGTAGTGTTGTTGACTCGAAAAGCTAATGAAGAAGTCTGTGCAATTTCACTGGCTTTGTTAAAGGTTCAGCAAATTTCTACTTTTTTTGGATCATGTACTGGATTATGGTAATGTCATGCACATCAATCCATCACTCCAAGTCTCCATTAACATACAGGTCTCTTTAAAATACATGGGACAGTGTCCAATGAGAACACTGCCGAAAGGCTAAGAATATAAAACATAAAGCCCCATTCAAAATCTTCACATACAGTACTGCCAATTGTCTGCCTCTCTGCTCGTTGTTCTCCAAAAACTCTAAAAACCTCAATATTATGCAGGTGCTTTGCAGAAGCACTGATCAAATTTGGCAAGACTGTATGCCATGTGAGACACCTTCAAACACGTAAACATAGTTTTTTCCCCCAAAAAGTTCAATCTCAGGTTACAGAACGTCCTCATTTTCCTATCATCTTGGTCAAACTGCTTTTATGTCACTCATTGTCTTACAGCTAAGAAGACATGCATCCCATTTTGTGATTGCATAAAAGTCCTACTTTTCTACATGAGGAAGGTAGCAAGTTCTGCTGAATTATTACATAAAATCAGTCAATGCAATTTGGATGCTACATATTTTTTTGTCCAGTGCTCAACAGTAGTCACTTAGATCCTAATGGCTCGGTAAAGGGAATTAGCAGGTTCGCACAGAATAACTGATGTGATTTCATATGAAACGACACATTATGTCACTACTCAGTTACAGTAAATGTAATGTGTCTAAATAAACGCCTGGTGCATGTAAATGAATAAAGGAGACACAGACTCGTGGAGCCCCCATGGAAATGGCTGAAGTGGAATGTTTTGTTCTGTTCTGCTGACAACATGGTGAAATAATAATTCATTTTGGTTGTCATGGTGACTTTAAAAAAAACCCAACAATTAGCGGTAAATCAACATAACACCCTTTAATTATCTTGTCCTCCTTTCCTTTCCCTCTCACGAGTTTTCCCACCTGATCCGTCACCCAAAAATATTAAAATGACTTCCACAGAACTGACTGGTCCTCTTTCAACCTTCTTTTTTCCGGTACACCATCCTGATTTAGTTAGTTATCCCTCTTATCAGTACTCTCCCTTATTCCGCCCTATCCAGTTTTTTTTATTTTTTATTTCAGCTACAATCCAGTCATCTCTTTATATCCGTCACCATAACAACCACAAATGTTCTGACAGATTTGCTGGCACTGCAGTGAGAGGTGAAGCCTCAGAGGGAGAGAGTGAGAGTGAGCGCTAGAAAGAGAGAAAGAGACAGAGACACCCACCCACCCAAAAACCTTGCACCAATAAATGTACACTATGTTCCCAGATCATGTGAGATGCTCGATTTCCAATACAAACTCGCAATCCTCTCCTGACTCATACATTCATTTATGTGTGTTTAACGCCACCGCCAGCCCTGCAGCTCAGTTATGAAGCAGACACTATCATCATCATGAACACACTAGCCAGTTCAGGTTAATCTACTGCTATAAATCATGATAAAAAGCTACATTTCAGTGGTTATGTTCACACTAGTTCATCCTCAGTCACGAAGACAATATAAAAAACATCAATGATGCGCAAATGTATTGTGTTGAGGCGATGTTGTTTCCTCACCATTGAAGCATCAGTGCTGTAACTACTTTAGTGTACTGTGCTGAACGTTAGAGACTACAGCAGCCCTTTAGCTGTGACGTAGTGGTCTGATCTGGGCTCAGCTACGGTTATGTCCACAGCCCCACAGGAGCCATGCCTTCTTTAGTGCCCAGTGGGGGCAGCAGGTTCTCCTCACACAGGAACTTCAGGGGGAAGTGGACCAGCAGCCCTCGGACGGCCTTCAGCTCCTCTCTGGCCTGCTCGGGGTCTGTGTCACAGAGGCGCTGGTCGCTGCAGTACTCCTTCAGCTCGCGCATGTTGTGGACACTGTTGTTGGGCAGGCATTTGAAGACCTGTTGTAGACCAGACAACGAGAAAAAAAGGGGGGGTTAAGAAAACTGAAACTACACATTCCTATATATTCCTACAGTACTGTTAGGAATAAAAAAGATCCCGATTTATGATAAACCATCAAATTCATACCTTTTCATAAATGGTGGCGTTCAGTTTAGCAGGTGCATTCCAGCCCAAGAAGAAGAATTCATCGCTGATTGGATCATCAACATTGACACTGGGGTCTGAAGAAGTTCCAACAAGAACACTGGTGGGGAAAAGAAATAACGGCTGAAATGGTTCAGCAAGCATAGTGCATACAAACAACACAGAGGTTCTTTTAATGTCACAATATGGCAGAGGTGGGAGTAAGTCACACATGTGCAAGTCACAGGAAAGCCTCAAGTCTTAACCTTCAAGTCTCAAGCAAGTCCCAAGTTACTGTGGTGAGAATCAAGCAAGTCAAGTCGAGTCCCTGCTATAAGTTGAGCAAGTCACAAATCAAATCATAAGAAATTCTGATGATCTACCCCAATTTAAACTGTCAAAGTAAATGCTGACCATCTCAATTATAAAATGTTTTTCTACAATAAAATTACGGTATTTCCATAATTGAAAGTGATGGGTGGCATAAATAAAACTTTAAGTTAAACTTAAATTATGAGCTTACATTTTATTAAAAAAGAACATTTCTTACATATATATTCATTGATTTGTTCATATCACATGCATTCAATTCATAAATCAACAGTTTTTCATTCTAATATCTGTAAACTTAAGCGTAAAATCCCACCACCTCTTCGGGACGCCATTGTAACTGCCTGACAGCTGTGGCTCCTCTTCTCGCTGTGTGTGTGCATGTCAGTGTGTGTCACAGAGTGGTTGCACTCTCACAATTTTGCATTGACAAATTAATCTAAATTTCATTATTTTTGGACTAGCCTCTTCCATGATAGCTGCCCCGTGCGTTGGCCTCTACTATTCTGCCGCGACCTAGTAGGTTGCCAGGTTTGCGTTCATTGCACTAAAAATCACCCAATCATGTTTCAAAAACAAAACGTAACTTCTAAATATCTAGAAAAATGCAAATATTTGATAAAAAACTCAAGTCCTTTCGAGTCATGTGTCTCAAGTCTAAGTCAAGTCATGAATACCAAGTCAAAGTCAAGTCGAGCCTTTTATCAATGTTAGTCATGCAAGTTTCAAGTCCTCAAATTTGCGACTCAAGTCTGACTCAAGTCAAGTCAACCCTACCCCTGCAATATGGTTTTAAGTTCTTAAAGTGGCAGTAGGCAACAACTTTTTGGCATAATTTGGCAAAAATTCCATAATAACATTTCAGCATATTGTAATTCAAGTGGTCTGAGAGAAAACTAGACTTCTGCTCCTCATCATGGCTCTGTTTTCAGGCTTTAGAAAAATCTAGCCCGTGACGGCAGAGGTCACAGAGGTCAGAGGTCACAGGTCATTTCAGAGAGAGAGAGAGAGTTCCTATTGGCTGTGCTCCGGTCATGTGACCAGAACTTGGCTTCCTTCAACAGATTTTACAATGGCGGCCGCGTCAAAAACTTTCTCATTTTACAGCTAAACAGTACACTACAAGATAATTCTGGAAAAATGTGAGGAAAGAAATAGGCATTACAGTAACAGAATATTGATTCATATTTGATCAGCGCTGCCTAGGTTGACCGTTTGGTCGGAGTTCGCGAGTGATTGACAGCCAGCTCTCATAGACTGCAGCTGGACAGCGGACCTTGTTTTCCTCCGGTAAGTGAAATCCTTCAGATGCCGTTAGGAGCACCGGAGGACACAGTAGGACACAGAGGAACATGATTTTTTTCAGGTTACCTGTTTCATTTACTAAAGTCACGATATAGCGGCCGTTTTCTAAAAATAACTTTTTAAAATCATATTTGCGCCAATATCGCATACTGCAGCTTTAAGTAAGAATGAACCTATATAGGTTTTTCATAAGGGGAATTATTACTATTTTTGCACAAAATTGTCATCTGAGATGATTTTCTTGTAAATCAGAAAATATATAGGGGCTTTCTCCCTAGTTGCCAGTTTGCATTTAGCAGCTGACACTTCCCAATAAATACAAACTACTCTTGATGTTTTTCATGACAGACAGGTTGGTGAGATGCTCCCTTTAAAACTGTGTCACGTCTAGAGGTAGTAACCGTTCATGGTCATACATTAACAGAATGTAATTTCAGGAGTTCCATATTTCGTGCTGACCTGAAACACTCCTTACGCAGAGCGAGTGTGAGCGGTCCTGCCTGGTACTCCTGCCCTCCCATCATGGAACCGACCCGCTCTTCATCTTCCACAAACACCGCCATCTCACTGTCTCTGCTGCCCAGCATGCTGCGGTCGTTGATGTTGGCTGATGCTGGAACACACGTAGAAAGCACGAGCATTAACAATCTGTCCTTTCAGAAGCATCACTTGTCAAAACAGAATTCATCGCATTGAAGCAACTATCAGAATGAAATAACTAAAATAACAAATACATGAGTGCAGCTTTTCTGGGTTTCTCTTGTCCAGTAGAGTGTAATCTGTATATTTGTTGTTCAGAAATGGATTTGAACTCAAATGTTACAGGCTTATACTCTATATGATATGAAATCTGACTCACAGCTGAAAGCTGACAAATCACAGACTCTGTAGAAGAATTTAAATCTTGGCAAACAAAACACTGATTTTAGCAATTTGATTTATATTTATCCGTTTCAACCTGGTTTAAAATTAAAGAAAAGGTGCTTTCAAGTTATAATGCCTAAGATTTAAGTCCTGGCCATAGCTAATTTGGTCACAAATACATTGCGCTCACAATAAAGGCCACCCCATGTTTTGCGGCTTTTAATGTGAAAGAGTAGCAATAGGAAATGTTGGGTTTGCGTTAGCAGTAACTTAATACAGCTCAATACAAAATCAGGAGAGTGAACAGTAACAATGAGGTATCAATAAGATAAAATTACAAATACAGTAGTAGTAACTAATTTCCTGTGAATCCCTCGTGTGTGTGAAGGCAATCTGAACCCAGCACAGGAATGGCGGACTCCAGCACTAAGAATGAAAACCACTATGTAGTGATGTAATTACAGAATGTAAATACTTCAAATGACTTTCTGAAAAAATAACAACCATAATAACTATCAAAATGGGGTTTGACTCCATGAAAATCTTTAGGATTTTAACATAAAGGGAACTGAAATACTTAGATGAATGACAGAATCTCAAAAGATCCTTATTATTTGTGCAGCTTTTCAATCTCCATACAGTACACTTAATCCTGCTCTCCCAGGGCCACTGTGCTTAGTACACCCTACTTAAGGAGATTATACTTGTAAATATTAAATGTCATTGTCTTAATTATTTATTTCTATAATTAAATGTCCATATATTTGCATATTTTTCATTTTACCAGGCTTATATTTGTCAGTGTTGACGGTGCTATGAAACTACAGCTAAAACTTATTGATTAAAATACACTGTAGTTTCGTAGCTCAATGATAATCTGTTTTTGAATGAGTTTGTGCTGGTGGGGACTCACCAATGATATAGCAGCGGTCATCAGCAATGAGGGTCTTGCTGTGAACATAGATGAGCTCTGTGACGAGCGACTGGGAGAGCTGGGAATGAGTTCTCAGGCCGCAGAGGGTGATGTACTCCGTCCACAGGTCCTCAACTGGGGTGGGGCAAACCAGAATCACATTGTTCACAAGATATAACACAAAATACAGTGGAGATTTATTAAGAAACTCACATAGACTCTTAAAATTGTTGTGAAAAGAAGAAGAAGAAGTCAAGGATGAAAATGGAGACTGGTGGGCAGATACCTAGCACCAGTAGCTTCAGTTTAAAGGAGCGACACAAAGAGAAAGAAAGAAATATGTTAGAGAAGAAACAGGTGGTATTTTTTGATGTCAGGTGGATGTTTTTATGTAAATGAGAGCAGATAAGCGACAGAAAACTCACCTTCACTAAGTCTGACCAGGATGGAGTTCTCCCCTCGGCACATGGTCCTAAGACATTAATTATCCATTTTAAATTATATTATTAATACAATATAGGACAATAATACTGTATCACAATAAATCATAAAAAATAATAACACAATAATGTCTTCAGTGAGTTCACTTCTGGGCATAACATTCACAACAAACTTGGATATCTGATGGATGAATACAAAGAGTGAGACTTTAATAACACTGCCATGCTGTATTACAGCAGTAACAACAGGCTGACTGGGCTTGTGGCGCATTTTCACTTAATGGAGCTTTAATTTGTAATAATGATAAAACAAAAAGCAGCAGGGTTCTTTCCAGTTGCACTTTTGGTTGATTGAAACCCCAGCCTCATGCTATTAAAACAATTTTGCACTACCAAATTAAATTATATATCATTTTAATGATCTTATCCACTTTTATCAAAGAATAGAAACAGCCAAAGGAATGGAATATTCTCTCAATTCAATTTGAGCAAACCCTCAACTTTTGCATTTAGTGCATCAATATGTAAGTCTATCAGGACTATATTATCTACATTTATTGAACAAGCAGAATAAAAATGGATAAACAGTCTGTGAAAAGGTCTCGAGGACATGAAACCTGTGATCCACATCAGTTTAAGAGTCAGTGAGAGAGCTGAGGAAAATCTATATCAACTAAACCTCTACATGAATGGAAACATGTCTCTGAGCCAGATGAAAGTTCAGAGGTTGTGTTTTCCTCTGGTTCTTATAAGTAGAAGTGCTCGCGCTGGTCTGTGGGCTGCGTGCAGAATGATAACGGGAGGAAAAAGACTCTCACCTGTAAGTGAAGTGCAGAATAGCTTGGATGGCATTTCCACCTCCTGCACTGAGGTCTCCCTCGAATCCAGGAAGCAAAGGAACCACCACGAACACTCTGTACTTCTTCCGCTCTCTGCAGTAAGACACAATGTCAACATGTGCACTGTCAAGTGTACTATTTAAACATTAAGACAATTTCAATTTTTCTGCTCTATATTATGATTTGTTTGGTAAATGCTAAATGTTTAACATGTTTTAATCCACTTTGAGCATCATGAAAAACTACTTTATAACTTCAAGGTCGCGGGTATGAAAAATGAATCTGGCTAGTACACTCAAACCAGACCTGTGTGCACGCAAGATTCGGTTAACGATTGCATCACCGATCCCGTTGTGGACGGTCTTCCCGTCGGCACAGCTGATGAAAAACTGGTTCTGAGGGCATAGAGAAGGCAGATGGCGGCTCGGTATGAGGCGAGGGCTAAAACAGGTAGGTAGCTGGCAAAGGACGGGGCCGAGCCGTGATTATATTCAGACTCATGAGACCTCATGATTAGATGCACACTAGCTACAGAATCTCTCAGTAACATGTGAAATTAATGAGTCAAATGGTATGGAAGTAAATAAGAGTCACATGCTTAAACATCAAAAATAAAGGGAAGTCAATCTATATACACAAATAGATGTATTTCAATACGATATAGAACCTTGCTACCAAAACCATTTGCGGCTACAGGGACATTTTTGGCAATGTCTGCTACGATTTCGTAAAACTAATCATTAAAACGCATAGATAGACATTAAGTTCAGTCTATGCTATCAGGGACACATATGTTTGTCTGTAACTGGCCGAAGCATTCCTGCATTACCTCGATGTAGATGTAGTGCTCGCTGTTCTCGATGATGTGGATGTAGGCCTTGAGGATCGAGTTCTCACAGGTTCCAGTAGACCAACGGTCGGCAGAGCGCAACACCTGAAAAATAAAAAGACATAAAAGACACATCAGTCCATGAGACATGTCCTCTGGTATGCTATCAGTTCATTAGCCTTACACATCATAATAACTTGCTATCACCAAATAAACTTTAAAGGGGACTTATCGTGCTTGTTTCCAGGTTCATACTTGTATCTTGGGTTTCTACTGGTACATGTTTACATGCTTTAATGTTCAAAAAGTACATTATTTTTTTCTACAACTCTCTGTCGACTCCAAATTGCCCGTAGGTGTGAATGTGAGCGTGAATGGTTGTCTGTCTCTATGTGTCAGCCTGTGATAGTCTGGCGACCTGTCCGGGGTGTAACCCGCCTACGCCCACTGTCAGCTGGGATCGGCTCCAGCCTCCCTGCGACCCTGAACAGGATAAGGTTACAGATGATGGATGGATGGATACTGTCTGTCTGGATATACCTGTATTCACCCTCGGTCTGAAACACTCCGTTTTAGCACCTGTCTCTAAGACCCCCTCCTAAAACAGCCTAGTCTGCTCTGATTGGCTTGTGAGTAAAGTACGGTGCACCTTTGCAAAGGTAGTTCTTAAGCTGTGAGCGGTATATTCTAATGAGCCTGCATGTGACATAGGAAGGGGATCTAAGTCTGAATGGCTTGTTGAATCACATGTTTTCTGATCTAGGTAGCTCACAAAAAACCTGACTGGGTATCTACACATACAAATGTATGTGCACAAGCAAGGAAAAAGTGAGATTTTCATGATTTGTCCCCTTTAACATCCAAGTGTAGCACAGGAATTACAGAGAAGAACAACTTCATATAAATACACTATATAGTTTTTAGAAATGACTTATTAATGCTTCAGCTTAGGGGTGTTATACCGGTATTGACGACAACCGTGATATATAAAAATGAAATATTGATCATCTTATATTTAGTTAATAATACACGTATGATATTACCATGTAAATAATCCAGCGCCCTTAAAATCATTTTATATATACAATTATGGTTACAGACTCTCTCTCCACCTCCCTCCACTTGTATTTTGAGTGTAATTAATTTTTCAAAAAAGAGACCAAACGCACAATAAACAAAGTTAATGATGAATTTGACTGATAGCATTATTATTATATTTTTCAAATGTTCCATTTAGGGCTGTCAAAGTTTACACGATAATAACGCGTAAACACAAATTTGTTTTAACGCCACTAATGTCTTTAATGCATTAACACAACTTGCTTTTAGGTTGTAGCGAGCTCAGCTTTAAAGCTAGAGTGAAGATACTGGTATCATATGAACGTAGAAAACCTAAGGAATCCATTGTTACCAACCATGTCATACTAGCTTGTTGCGAAGGAGGCTAAATAACGCTCCAAACTTGCGCTAAATTTTGGCGAGGAAAAACTTTCATGGCCATTTTCAAAGGGGTCCCTTGACCTCTGACCTCAAGATATGTGTATGAAAATGGGCTCTATGGGTACCCACGAGTCTCCCCTTTACAGACATGCCCACTTTATGATAACCACATGCAATTTTGGGCAAGTCATAGTCAAGTCAGCACACTGACAGCTGTTGTTGCCTGTTGGGCTTGAGTTTGCCATGTTATGATATGAGCATATTTCTTATATAAATGCAGTACCTGTGAGGGTTTCTGGACAATATTTGTCATTGTTTTTTGTTGTTAATTGATTTGATAAATATATACATACGTTTGCATAAAGCAAGCATATTTGCCCACTCCCATGTTGATAAGAGTATTAAATACTTGACAAATCTCCCTTTAAGGTACATTTTGAACTGATAAAAATGTGTGATTAATTTGCGATTAATCGTGATTAACTATGGCCAATCGTGCGATTAATCACAATTAAATATTTTAATCAATTGCCAGCCCTAGTTTCATTATATATATAACGCAATTATATTGTTATTGTGAATTTTTTTGGCCACAATAATTGTGTCGTGAAAATCTGATATTGTGACAGCCCTAATTCTGACCAATTATAGACTTGTGACAAAACAGAAACTTGCAACTGCTGCCATCACTTTTGTAGTCATTTTAAGCTAGTGATGTACTCAGCTTGTTCCTTGCATCAACTTCTACTTTACTTATGGGGACCCTCTATAAGCTCTACAGCTCTAACACAAAATGGGACAACTGAGCTACTGCTCCTGAAACCTGAATACGGGATCAACAAAACCTGATAGGAAAGTTACGGCATAATAAGGAGCGAGGGTTAGGGTTACAGGCCACCGCCCACAGTAAAAGAAGAAAAGACACACAGCAAAAGCTATTGTTACCCAACACTCACTGTCTGAACACTTCACAACAATAGCATGGAGTGTGAATGATAGCCTCTGTCTCGGTCTTGCCAGTTGTGTTGCTAATGCTAGTGTTTCTCATAACTTGGACCACATTTCCCATGAAGCCTGTTGCAAATGAGATTCTTCCACTTGTCCCCCCCACCCCCTCGTCTTTGGCAGTGCGGTTGTTTTCTCTGGCTTTACTGAACAGGATAAACATGTTGGAAGAGATTTTCTTCCACAGGCTTCACTCTTGTTCCACCATCTGTCATCGTAAAAAACACTGAATACTCTAGCTGCACTTGAAAAGCCAGAACAGTGTCTCTTTGTTGCACTGTAAAGACATCCATTTGATTAGATCTGACTCAGTGTCGCACAATGTAAAATGCAGAGTAGAAGCCAGTATGGGCCTTCAATCTTCTTGGCAATAGTCTTGTCTGTTTACTGTAATCACATTTCAATAGTTACCCAAAATAATGTGGAGATGACCAGCAGCATGGTGTATTTTGATTTGTTTCTTCAAATGAGAGTTCAAGGTTTCCAATCCTGATGTTGTCCTGATGAAGAGCATCTTTAAAGGGAATGTATGTAGTAGTCTGTACTTTTTACACATATGAACATTTTTTTAATATTTTTTTATTGCCAATGTGTGAACAGGTTGTAATCTAACCTAAAAAATGAGACCTTCCATGACTTTCTGGGTCTCCTCTATCAGCCCTCTAGACTGCCTTTAATGTGAAGAATGCGGGCCGATTTTTACGGGAAAATCCAACGGATGCGGCGACATGCGTGCTCTCATTTTCAGCTCCGCTTACAGGGCTAACAGCTAACTAACCGTTAACGCCAACAAAACACCAGCCCCCACCACAACTCAGACTCCAACGCAAACTCCACGGAAGCACAAAAAAACAGTAATATCAAGTGAAGAGAGTCTTGCAAAATAGGAATGTGACCGACTTCAGGAGGAAACTAGGATCAACATTGGACGGGCCTTCGATTCATGGAAGGACCTTCGTTTGGTTATCAAAACGGATCCCCAAGCCGGCAAAATTCCTAAGCCAACATTACTACCAAGCATGTGGTTTTAGCTGTCAATCACGTTCAGTCTCGTGTGTGTCGCCTCACTGTTTTGACAGTGAGCAACAGGACGCTGACTGTCGTTGACTTAACGGCCACAGGTGTCACTGCTAACAAGCAATTTCTGATTCTTACATAGAGCCCCTTTAAATCTTGTGTGACACAGAAAGCCCTTATTCATATGCACATTAAGCTCCACTATGAATACTATGGCAGTTTCCTGTGTTGTCATCATGTGTGTAAAGGACCCAGTGCAGGACACTCTGCAGGTTTCTGGCTGGCTCTAGTGTGAAGCTGTTCTCTTCAGTGTTTGGTGAGCTTGTTTCACAACTGGCCACTGTTCTCGGGCAGAGCTGCCACCCACGGTGAGCAGAAAGAAAGTCAAATTTATGTGAAACATCACATGGGAACTGTATACGTGTATGTGTGTGTAAAGGCTGAAAAGCACAACATTAACCTAATAACTGAACTTGTTGTGAGTGTGCAGTGTTGTGAGTTCCATGTATGAGGAGAAATAAAAATGCACTGTGACGAGACAAGCACTATAGCTTTTCCTCAGTCACTGTCACTGACTCCTGTTTGTGCTGAAATGATGTGGATCACGGGTTTCATGTACTCAAGACCTTTATCATAGACGGTTTAGACATTTATATTGTGTTTGTTTAGCACATGTAGCCAACATCCTAATCAACCTATATATTTATTAATTTATCAAAATTTTAAATAGCATTACAAAGCATGCACATTATCCATCATTAACTGCTTCACATACCCATTTTTCAGTTTTCCTAATGAAATCCCATATAACATTTTGCCTAGGTGTTGCATAGATACTTGTCTTTGTACATAAATACCTGCACTTTGGCCTTCCTGGATCCGGGCACAGTGAACGGGAGTGAGTCAGCATTGCAGTGAGACTTGGGAAGAAGGTAAGGATAGAACTCGTCCTTGTACTTGTTTTTGAAGATCTAGAGGAGACAAAACAAGTTAAAGAAAGCCAGATTTTTGACCTTCCTACTGTTTCCTACAGAAGCCTTGTTTAAAAGTTGGATGATGTTTATTTTACTACTTGCTATCTGAATCACATTGCCGTAGTTGTGGCTAATAAACCCAATAGGTTAGCATAGCATAACATAGTAGAGAGTCCTCAATAGGGTCACAGCGACACAAGTCTCAGATAGATTGTTTTAGCTCTATGTGACGGGTTTAAAGGTGCAGTCGGCAACTTTGAGCTAATATGATAAAAAGTTATTTTTATTAAAACTGTCACTATATCCTGACAGTAGTGCATGAGACAGGTAATCTGTGGAAAAAAATCATGTTCCTCTGTGTCCTCCTGTGCTCTTAATGGCATCTGCAAGATTTCAATGTGCCCGAAGGAAAACAACCAATCAAAGCTGAGCTGTCTCTACAGCAGCTGTTGCTCCGGCAGGTGGGCGGTGCTTGGCTTTGGCTCAAGTGTTTTCAACATGGGGGCCTGGTCACAAACTTTCTCATTTTACAGTTTAACAGTACACTAAAATATGTTTCTGAAAACATTTGAGGCGAGAAATAGGCATTACAGTAACAGAATATTGATTCATATTTGATCAGCGCTGCCTAGTTTGACCGTTTGATCGCAGTTTGCGAGTTTCGCGAGCAGTGATTGACAGCTGCATTAGAGACTGTGCGGCTCTGATTGGTTGTTTTTGTTTGGGTGCGGTAAAATCTTGAAAATGCCAGTAAGAGAACAGGAGGAGGCAGAAGAACATGATTTTTTTTCCCACAGATTATCTGTCTCATGCACCACTGTCAGTTACCGACTGCAGCTTTAAATAAATATTAACTTTTTAAAAAACTTTGTTTACCCCTCCAAATAACTGTCTTGGATAGTTACGGTAAAATATGTGTTAAAGCCATCTGGAGCTTATATATGTGTAGACTCATTTGTAAAGCTGAGCACTCCAGTGCTCCAGTCCAGTAAAATGATGAGGATGTTTATACTATTATTGTAATTTGACAATGAAACCCAGGTGGCGTTAAAATAAGCAGAACTTTCCTTCGAGTCTGACCTTGGTGAAGTTCCAGCGCTGGATGAAGTGGCGGGCCACATCCCTGGCAGCACTGCCATGAACAGCTGCGGACAGATCACGCCACGGCATGCGGGGAACTTCAGTACGGTCGATGTTATCTGAAAAAAATATAAAAGGCAATCCTTTCAGCTCCCTGTTGTCAGAACCTCTCGGTGTGTTCGCATGTGTGTGATACTGAAGGAGATTTAGATAGCATACCTTCAAACGGTCTGTCCAGTTGGACCCAGTCTTTCTTGATAAAGTTGCTGTAGTCTTTACCAAGCCACAGTTTAGTGTTGCCAGTAAGATCATCAGGATTCTGCTCTGCTTGTCTATTTGGTTCAGATGGTTTTGGACCATCAGCCACAACATTGTCCTAGTTAGCAGAGGCATTTGTTAGTGTGACATATTGAAAGCACACTGGTTCACAAGTGGCAACAAGCTAAAAAGACAGTTTCTTACTTTAAGCTCCCCATCGGTTACACTGTTGGCTGTCTCTGTCAAACCCAGGTCAGTTAGCCGGTACTGGCTGTCATCCCACCTCCCAAACGCCAGGTCAATCCCCCCCACAAAGGCCACCGTTTGGTCGATGGCCACCATCTTTTCATGGTGAGCCCACATGAACACCACAGACGACACATGGTCAGGATGTCGCATTACCTGACGGACACAGGGGTTCAACTTGATGTTAAAGCACAAGACGAGACCTCCGGTAATTGCGTGTTATCAAATGATGTGGAGACGTGACGTACCTTGATGTTTGGGTGCGTATTCATAAGAGTCCTCTTGCTGTGCTCGCTGTTGATGCCAAGTGCTAGCTCCACCTCTTTGTACAGCAGAACACACACTTTGACTCCTTGTTCCTGCAGGAAAAAAAGTTCAAAAAGAAGTGATGCCATTTGAAAAGTAGTGATCAGCACATGTACTATGATATTTGAAAATCATTGCAATTGTATAGTAGGAGAGGAACAAGACAGAGAGAATCCCTACTGCTTTGCGTTTGAGTATCTCATCCAGGCGCCAGTAGTTCTCAGTTGCTGGTCTCTTTAGGAACACTTCAGGGCTGAGCCTGACAGAAAACACATTATTCACATTAGAAATACACTTCAAGTCAAGTCAAGTCAAGTCAATTTTATTTGTATAGCCCAAAATCACAAATCACAAATTTGCCTTACGGGGCTTTACAATCTGTACATGAAACGACACCTTAAGACCTTTACAGTGCGACCCTCTCATCGGATAAGGAACTCCCCCCCCCTCCCCAAAAAAACCTTTAAACAGGAAAAAAAGAAAAAATGGAAGAAACCTCAGGAAGAGCAAAAGAGGAGGGATCCCCCTTCCAGGATGGACAGACGTTCAATAGATGTGTGTACAGAGTAACAACATAATGCTTCATATGTAGCTAAAATATTTAAAGAGGACCTATTATGCTTTTGTGCTTTTTCCCTTTCCTTTAGTGTGTTATATAGTTTTTTTGTGCATGTAAAAGGTCTGTAAAGTTACAAAGCCCAAAGTCCACACCAAAGGGAGTTACTCTCCTCCACAGAAACACTGCTCCTGAACTGCCTGTAACGCCTTGATTGAAGTTCCACCTTTTCTTCTGTAACGTGGTGATGTCACCAAGTAACATATTTGCATAATAACCTGCCTAGTGGCTAGTTTGGCAAGCCCTCAAACACAGCTAGTTAGAGCGGAGCTGGACCAAAGTCCAAAGAGTTTGGTTTGGTTGACCAATCACAACAGAGTGGGCCAGCTGACCAATCAGAGCATACTGGGCCTGTCTGGAGAGGAGGGCAGGAGCTCAAACAGAGCGTTTCAGACAGAGGGTGAAAAGGGGTGATGCAGCACAGCCGTTATGAGAAAAGTAAAGCATTTTTGAGCATTAAAGCATGTAAACATGTTTTAGTGGAAACCCAAAATACAAGTATGCACCAGAAAATGAGCATAATAGGTCCTCTTTAAATGATACAACTTGGTAAAACAATACCTCTTCATCACCAAATCCAGATCTTGCTGACACTTACCACCAATCTGTGATGAAGATTTCCTCCTTGGCTTGTTCGAGAGCATCAGCCAGGTCAGCAAGGTAGCCACTTCCATTCACATACCTTCAAACAATATCCATGAAGTATAGAGGTTTAGCAAATGAGGATGAAATGTGAAGACAGATAGTTGTAAAGCTCAGGTAGAATACGTATCTGACCATTTAGTGAGAGTGTTCTCCCGTGGCGGAGCAAACCCCTCGAAGCGCTGCACTTTGATATAGTCGGAAGTTTCTGCCAGCCGGTTGATTTCATGACTCCACCAATGAGCCTGTCTGTAACTGCTGCATTTGATGATCAGACTCCTGAAAAAGAGCAGACAGGCCATCACAAATGCAACATAACCTCAGGCATAAATATATGCAGTATGCTGGAGCTCAGGCAAACACACAGCTGACCTACCGAGTGAAGTTCTCAATGCAGACTCCGTACTTAGTGTCTGTGTAAGCACGGCCCACTTTCACTGCGAACTCCGGGTCAAACAGCAGCACAAAGTTGATGCGGCCGTTGTCTCGGTTCATGTACATCAGGAAGGAGTCTTTAACCACTAGCCAGCGCCGCGACCAGCGGAAACAGAACTGATGATGGCCAATGCAGTTCAGGCCTTGGATCCGGTGACCCCCCGACCTCTTGAAGATGGGTCCCTCTCTGAATAAAGTTGACACATTTAATCACACAATTCATCTCTAATCACGCACTTAGACATTTCTACCCTTTTCCTTGTGTCTCACACACTCTCAGGAAGTTTGCTTACAAGCCTTTGGGTCCGAGTTCAGTGATGAAGGAGAGAGCGCCGACAGAGAGGAATTCCAGCTGAAACAAATAAAGATGAGAAAATGGCATCATGCTGCTGCATGACATCCATGTTGTATGTGTGTATGCATGTCTTTGTTTTAAAGCTATTACCATGCTGTGATCATTCCTACAAAATGAGTTCTCCAGAAGCCCATTCAGGTACTCCTCAAGGTGTTTCTGCAATAGAAAAGCAGGTATATAAAAGTTATATATATATATATATATATATATATATATATATATATTTTGAAATGCATGAAACAATTTTGAAATGCAACTATACACACAACAGTCAGAGAGTGACAAAGTTATGTGCAAGTGAGGGATTGCCTGAAACTATGAATTTTATGAAATTGTAATCGTGGGCCATTAACTGTTTTTTGTTGTGTAGAGCTGATTCATTACAATATATTGATAATATAAATGAAAACAATTATCTATTATTTTTTTCAAAAGACAATTATCTTTTAACAACAATTATCTTTTATTTTTTTCAAAAGTGGCAGTCCCAAAATATATAATATATATAATATCTCCTTTAAATAGAATATCTTATATTGATCAGCAAAGACCAAAACAGCAGAAGTAGCATGTAGTCAATAGAGAACATTAAGCTTCTTCTTTGAATAAAATACTATGCTTTTGCGCTTTTTCCCTTTCCTTTAGTGTGTTATATAGTTTTTGCTATAAACTATATAACTATATTTTGCTACAAAAGCCAAGCCAAAGGGAGTTACTCTCCCACACAGAAACACTGCTCCTGAACTGTCTTAAACGCCTTACGTGAAGTCCTGTCTTTTCTTCCGTAACGTGATGATGTCACCAAGTAACACATTTGCATAATACCTGCCTAGCAGCTAGTTTGGCACGCCCTCAAAACAAAGCTAGTTAGAGCAGAGCTGGAGCGGAGTCCGAAGAGTTTGGTTCGGTTGACCAATCACAACAGACCAGCTGACCAATCAGAGCAGACTGAGCTTTTCTGGAGGTGCTGCAGCACAGCCGGTATGAGAAAAGTAAGGTGTTTTTTGAACATTAGAGCATTTTAACATGCTCTAGTAGAAACCCAAAATATAAGTATGCACCTGAAAATGAGCATAATAGGTCCACTTTAAAATCTTGCCAAAACAACAATTCTGCATACATCATGTGTGTGTGTATTCAAAGGGGTTCTTATATTGTTAAGTATGTATTGTCCATACTATACATGTATCTGATTGGTTCGTTTGATACCATTTTGCTGGAGGTCCTCCTGGTCCGTTCAGTCCCATGTAGGCTGGGCATTTCCTCTGACATGGCTCTCAGCTGCTGCCTATCCTTTGCAAATCTTTGAGAGAAATTTGAATATTCAAAATACTCAGTGCTTGAGAAATCTGACGATAAAAGCTCAGAGCAACACATCACACAGATTTCAAGTCTCTTGGGGTGAGAGGTTGATTTGCATGATTTAAAACGAACAGATTGGTGCACCGACCTCCCAATAGGCAGCAAGTGAAGCATCATCTTGTGCTTGTAGAGGTCTCGATGTAGCTCCTGGAAGTGCTTGTACTTCCTCTTCACTGACCAGTGGAAGTGGCCATGTGTTAGCTGCACTGTGTACAGGGTGCCTACACGGACCTGGAGGATGGAATAGATGTAAATAAATGGTGGTTTAAAACGAGAAAAATCTTGTATATTCTTAAAGTTACTTTGTAATGTGGTGCTTCTCTGGTTCCATACTGAATAATACACATAATCTTATGCTTTTTAATGAAAGCACCCATGTAGAAATGTAGCATCAAAGTACAAGGGGAAAAGACTGTGAATGTGGATGTGTAATAGTTAAAAATTGAGCTTCTGATAACTCAAATATTTTGTTGAATGAGGCCTCTACCTTCAGAGGCCCCAGCAGTAAAACCAGGCATCCCAGACACACCCACCTCCTCAAACACTCTCAACACCTGTCCTACCTTAACACTGCATCTACACTTGAAATTACTCAGCGCAAAGCAGCTCACCATGTAATTTCCAGCCTACCTCTCTATCTGAACAACAGTAGGCTCTATATAACAGCTGAGCCTGCTGAACTCAAAGTTCAAAAACCCAGACAGCAGGTTTGATATGACATGATGTAATTATGGAAAAGTATAGTCAAGTTTAATGTCAGGGCGTTGTCAGCCAGGGTTTAAAATAACATTGAAATCAGATATGAAAAAATGATCATGGGTTGGTCATGAGTTGATCTACTGTATAAGACATCAAAACTGACTGTTTTGACATGGTTATAAAGAGTGACTAATTAATGTTAAATGTGTGTGCTTTAACTTCAAGCTTATCTAGAGCTTTCTGTAAATACTAGCATCATGTTAACAACCACCAAAAGAAAAACATTTAAAAATGTCCATATATAATTGAAAACTTAACAGGTGTACCTTTGAGCGAGTAGTGTATTTCTCTGTGTTGTCCACTCTGCTTGTAATCGGGATACCAGGCATTAAGTACGGTATGCCCTCCTCTTTTAGTTCAGGAAGATGATGTACCACATGGAAAGGACGGCCGTCTGTGATTTGGAAGGTTAGAACACTTTAATAACAGTCTTCTGATGCAGCCGTTTCAGAGTTTCAATGGTTACATGTATTTGTAAAAAAAGGGACTGTTTTTCTTACCACTGCTGGACATGAGGCCATCTATCTCGTCTGGACACAGACCGTGGAAGTCATGCGAAAAGCGCCTTCTGGCTAGGTTTTGGGCCGTCGAGCTTTGAGCCGCCGGCTCGATCACATCTGGGCTGGCCATCGCGCTGTTGTTGCAAGTGCCAGCTGCCCTGGTGACAAAAAAACAAAAGAAAAGGGAGTTATATATTTACAGTCCAGAGTGTGTGCACCATCTCACCACTAAGCATACATAATGTGCACTACAGTGGCATGCATGAGAAAACTACTGATCAAACAAATGTGAAACTGAAGCCAATCTACAGCAGATTGAGATTTTAAAGTCAGAAGCTTGAATTTCACAGCATTTCATCACCTTGAAAAACAAACAATAAAGTGAGCGAGTATTCCAGTAAAGGCAAAAGTGAAATATTTTGCAGGCAGCAACTTACATCATTATAACTCCACAGACTGCAAGTTTAAGGTTTTAGCTGCATTAATTGCATAATTAAAATATCTTTATATCGTAGTATATTCTAAATTATTGAAGGGATTCATCGCATATTCTCTATGTACATGGCTTCATAATGTCTAATTAATCTAAATTATTAAATTAATACTGTTTATGCTAGTGTAGCTATAGTTCAGTGTAGGGCTACATAATTAATCAAATATTAATCCCGATCACGATTTTGGCTTTCCACAATTAAATCAACATGATCGACTACGCTATTGATTCATCTGAAGAGTAATATACTGAATTATATTATTTGTTTTGCCTGTCTGCTCTCTGTTGTATAATACAAAATGCAATACACTGAATTCAGGGGAAGTACCTTATTTTAAGTCTTATTTTGTGTGTTATGCAAAGATTTGTACATTAGCAGGAATGTAGCACAACAAGGAGAGGAAAATTTAAATGTGAAAGTGCATTAAAATATTTTGTCCCTAAAAATCAATGAATAATCGTGATAAATATTCATGATCTCAATATTGAACAAAACAATTGTGATTATCATTTTGGCCATATTCGGGCAGCCCTAGTTCAGTGGGCTGTTAACAACTTTAATCAAAGTTTCAATTATATTTATACTTTGTTATTTGATCTATATACATATGGGCGTAAAACTAGAAAAAATTGAAGTAAATTTAAAAGTCTCTCTTTTACCATCTGAAACAGTGTATTTGTGAGGCATATGTCTGAAGTAATCATTTGATTGAGGAAAAGTAGTGGTACTTTTGGTGGTATCAGTACTTCTACTGCTACCGTTACTATTAATAGTAGAAATAGTTTGTAGCTGTAGTGTATGAACTAAAAATAACATCAATAGATGAAGCAGACACAGCAGTAGCTGCATAGTTGTGGTGGCAATAGTAGCAGCTGCAGTATCAGTTGCGTTAGATGTACTGAGTTGTAGCAACAGCAGTAGTACTATGATTGAACCAGTACCAGCAGTCAACACAGCTGATAACAACACAGCTATTATAGCTGGAGATGCAGTTAAAGTATCTGGAGAAGCTTAAGAGTCAGTGAAATAATCTGACAGCACAAGTGAATTAAATCTAAATCCTTGAGGAGAGCGACACAAGAAGAGGCATTCAACTCAGTATCACACCAGTCAACAACAGACGTTGTAATGTTACAAGCACCACTGTTAAAACTGCCAAAACCAGCACTCATACACGGCAGGCGTCTTGTGGTGTTTACCTGTTGATCAGGTCACCGACACCACGACATACGAGAAGTCTAGGACACGTCTACCAGTGGGAGAGTTAGGTGCGTGTGAACCCTTTTTTTTTTTTATAGTGTGTGGGCAGATGTCTTTGAATGGCTGAATGTTTCCTGGGCAACGAGGCAAAGGGGAGGGAGGGTGTGTGTGTGTGTGTGTGTGTGTGTGTGTGTGTGTGTGTGTGAAAAGGGAGTGGGGGTATGAAGATGAGGATGAAACATCTAGAACCACATCTAAATCCTACTAAAGGACTCCCAAAATTGGCCAAAAACCGAGCAAATTTCAATTTAATCTATATAGTTTTGATTCCATGAAAAATAAAAACACTGTTGCAACTTTGTTGTATAAAACACATTACTCTGTTGTCTTTTTTGATTAACTTCAGCATTATCTCTGAACTTGCTTTGATGTGCTTCTACTAACATCTATTATTTAAACTCCCTAATATTAGTGGTAGAGTTTGGATCAGTGGGCAACCTCCGGGTCTGAAAAGTGAAGCCAATGCTGAAGTGCCTTAAACTCGCATTCTCTCTAATAGCCAGCAGGGGGCGACTCCTCTGGTTGCAAAAAGAAGTCTGATTGTATAGAAGTCTATGAGAAAATGAGCCAACTTCTCACTTGATTTATTACCTCAGTAAACATTGTAATTAAACATGACTTTATGGTCATAAAAATATTCCTGAATCCAGATCATGATCCAGATCGCCACCAAATTCTAATGGATTGTTCATTGTGCCACACCCCACCCCTCCAAAAATGTTTATTCAAATTCATCTCGGAATTTTGGAGTTATCCTGCAAACGGACAAACCAACAAACCAACGCTGGTGAAAACATAACCTCCTTATAGGCCTTCGGCCTTGGCGGAGGTAATAAACTAAAGGAGAAGTGGTAGCTGCAATAAAACATCTGAGATCATTCATCTCACTAAAAAGGTGGCTTACCTTTTTCTATAGGGAAGAAATAACAGACAGGAGGAGAGCATTTAAGCTGAGATAACAGCCAGTATCACAGTAACAGGAAGTCTCCCTTATATTTTGTAAATTAGATGATATAGATCAACAGAATGACTGATTAATGAATACACTGCTCATATTTGAGGTTTGAACTTAGCACCTGTACACCCATAGGTTTGTTATGAGTCACTGTTCTGTGAAATAAATACTGGTGCTTGATAAGAATCTCTTACGTAGATACTTTATCTCAGCTATTTCCTTCATAACAAATATATCTTAATTGTTTGTTGTATTCAGTTTCTCCTACGTATATGAGTCATTAGGCTATTACAACTGCTGACAACAACCATTTGAGTTTCCATCATCTGTTGAAGAACTTATCTAACTCCCATTACGATCGATCTGTACCAGATGTTGCTGTGATTCCCAAGTTGTGTTTTAATTGCTATGAAACCAACATTAGGGCCATTTGTACTAGTCTCTGCACTTTTCTTCCCTCTCCCTTTTTTGTTGTTGTTTCCACTTATGATCTTAAATCTTTTTAGGCCATTTAGCCATGTAAATTGACATAAAACCCTGTCATTTAAATTCACTTCCAGTTGTTTGTTGAGACAGATATGTTGACAAAATAATAATTTTTCAAAATGGTCTGTTGAGTGCTATAAAGACTGGAAGTAGCTTTTTTTCTCCCCCTGCTCACTCTTTACTGCCAGATGAAAAGCTAGCTCGTACTTGCCACTAAGCATGCATGATGTGCAGTAAACGGACATGCATGAGAGAATTATCTGAAAATATATTACCCTTTAAGACAGATTAGTCTAGTGTTGACTTGACAAGATTTTCTTGTTTTTTGTTTGTTAGAGTATTCAGGCTTCCTACCTGTGAAATGCCACACTACACCCACCCAGGGTCTCTACAACATGAGCCAATTTGGCCAGAAGGGGAGTGCTTTTACTGAGAGCCAAGCCACATCTTACATACCAAACGGTCGAATGAGCATAAATCTTTGTGTGTGTGTATCAGCGGTGCTTGTTCTACACACCTTTTGAACATCAACACTGGATCGGTTACCACTTAATGTTGCCAACAGCAGTGACTGATAAAGCCATGCGAGATTTAAAGCACCTACGTGTATGATGTGTCTTTGAATTGTCTATTTTTTCTACGAACAAAAACTTTTAACATCAGAATACTTAAAAAGTTTCTACAAATCACATGAAAATACTTCACATAGCCTTGAAAGATCAACTCGACACCACCCGGGAATCTTGTTTTTACTGCTGATCGTAATAGTTCTCACCTTGCTGCGATGATGTAGAGGTGTACTAGGGGCGTGGCCAGTACACCTTTACATCACTGCTGGGTGTGGTTACCGTAGACTGTATATAAGAAGTGGACGTAGTCACCGTGACGTCACCCATTGGTTTGTGGACTGCCGTTTTGAAGCCTCGAGTTTGGCATTATAGTCGTCGCCATCTTGGTTTTTAGCTGTTGCCATCTTGGTTTTTTGCAACCAGAAGTGACACGAGAGGGTGGAGCTAAGTACAATTGAACATTGAGTAAGACATTGTTAGGCGACAAAAAATGTTATAATTAACTTTCATGAACTTTGAAAGGGTTAAGGTTCTAAGACGAAAACACGAACAACTCCCAGATTGGACAATGGCATGGTAGCAACCTGTAAATTACAAGGTAACCACGTCCTAGAGCGTATCCCTGCTTTATAGTCTATTTTACTCTAAAATGGGACCATAATTTACGAAATGAACATCATGCGGTATTGAAGAAGACTTGAAACTAGGGATTTAGACCATAAACTCATGTGTACAGTGTTTACTGAGGTAATAAATCAAGTGAGATGTAGGGTCATTTTCTCATAGTCTTCTATACAATCAGACTTCTTTTTGCAACCAGAGGAGTCGCCCCCTGCTGGCTATTAGAAAGAATGCAAGTTTAAGGCACTTCAGCATTGGCTTCACTTTTCAGACCCCGCAGTTACCCACTGGTGGTTACAGGTATAGCAGAGCACCGTTAGCACAAAAGTTAGCATGCCTGGACCTGGCACATATCTGAATATGCTCTGATTAATTCATTATTCTGCTTGAAGTACAATATAATCCTAAATTATGAAATGTTGATAAGTTAAAAGAAATTGCACCTCTGGCATAATTATGCCTCTCCTTCTGTACATTCTTATAGTGGCAGCAAGGTGCATGCAGTATTGGATTTAAAAATGTGTCATTTTGAATAAATTAGCCTGATCTACACAAATGTTAATGTTCCCTGCTCTAGGGGAAAGTTATATTTATACATATTTACAGACATACTGAGCAAAATGTATACCACCAGACTTTGAAACATGCAACTAAGTGACTGGATCAGGATGTGATTCATACATTCCTATATGACTAAAACAACACTGCTGACTCGGTCAACTCGCTGCGGGGGCTGGTGCCCATCGGATTTCCCCAAATGTGCACAATTGTCGCCTAAAATTGAGATTGTTCCCGACTGATTCAACGTCTCACCACATTTTAACCAATTACAGTAACTGACACAAACTTTGTAACGTGGTTTAAGATACAATTTTGGAGATAAACACACACTTTTACCTTTTTTTTGTGGGAGTTGGTGGGAGTTTGGATAAGGTTGTAGCCTACGGTGCCCATCAGAACACATTATCTTTACACCAAAATATGTATGAACCGCTTTCTTAACTTACACCACCGAAGCAATAGTGTAGCTATAGTGGTTGTTAAGTCTCCGGATGTCAAGGTTGCTCTCACTTTAAAGGTTGAAAACGTGAAGGCTAGTTGTGTAGTCCCCACCCATACCCGGGTTTCCTACAGCTCCGCATTTCTCTAAGAAGCTACATCTTGGTTTACATAAACTACGCCACAAATGTTATCTGGCGAAACCACATCCACACATCACACATCACACATCATACCGACAGGCTTCGTGCCCCGGTGGCGTGAAATCCGCAGCTGGACAATCTTTACATTGGCTATGCTGCGATTGCTCAGAAAGAGGATAAATATGCGACTAATTTAGGCCTAAAACATACTTACTTTCAGTTGAAATACCGCCGCGACGCCGCACACACAGCTATTCCAAACGCGGGGACAAAATATAACGTATACATACGGGCTAAAAGTAGCATTTCATCGCATTCGAGCCTGTGTTTTCTTTGGAGAGTTCATTTGTATTCCCCGTAGGTGATGCACACACATTAGTCCCTCCCATAGGGAGTCCAGCGGGACAGGGAATGGAGGAGAAAAGAAAAGGAAATGTGGAAGCTTTTCAGAGCTTACAAGAGGCAGGTCTCGCTTGGCACATTTGTTCTTTTATATTTAATCAGAGTTAACAACGTCGCAAGTTGTTGTACGGTACGAAAACAAACTGTGTGTTTTTTCATATTTGTGTAGAAAGCAGATAAACATGCATGAATAAAGAGGACTCTGTTCACGTTGAGAGGTCTGAGCTGCTACGTGACAACACACTGGACTTAAAGGACAGGACAAGTCCCGACTGGGCGCCATCACACACTCAGGAATGCAGGTAGTTGGGGATGCAGGTAGTTGGGGATGAGAGCGGGGGGGGGTGCGATTACCATCAATGGTGACACTTATCTGAATTCAACGTAAATTACGGAACATATCACGGGACTTCCGGTTAGCGTTTTCACAATGAAAGCCTTGCTCGCGAATATCTTACACTGAATTTTTGTTTAAAAACAAAACTCACCTTTGACGTATACTTTTAGAAGCAGTTATGTGTTCTGTAGAGGGTGACTTTCACGAATTTTTGCTGACAATCCTCGATTAAAAAAACTACACAACCTTTGAGAGCTTTAACGTTATAGAAAAGTGGATTTACCGGAAGTAGCTTACATGTCGCGCCAGTTAGCTAGGTTGAACTTTTCCCACAACACTTTGGTCTATTTTGAAGACAAGCCAGGGAAGGCCTGGATGAATTCATGGTTTATTCGAAACGTTTAACAAGTAGAGTTATAATGTATTCATCCGCGCACATGTAATAATTGTTTAAACTACATCACCACATACAGAAGGGTCCGTGACCTAAATCTGAACAGTCATTGGCTGATCACTAGCCAATCAGCTCCAACCACACCCTTATCAAGACAGTTGATGAGATTAAAATCACTACCTAGGGAGGAACCTTTCACAAAAGTTTGTTCATTAATTGCGTTAGTAACCCCATTTTTCAGCAGATGAAATTTACACAATGATGAATTGAACATCTTATGAATATCTTAGCAAAATAGTATATCCATAAAATTATATGGCTTAAAAGAATATGTCCTTTTATACTTTTAAAGATACTGATTTGTAGATACTCCTTGACTGAAAACTTAATACTCAAAAATTCTAAATTGGCAAAAACGATTAGATTTTTTTTAGACATTTTTCAAATGTAATCCATGTTAAACGGACCTTGATTTTGTTTTTGTCATGAACATGTTTATGTAAGTACTGTATTGAACTTTCGAAATAAAATATGAAAAAAAATACATTGCATCAGTAGCTAAAAGGCCACATTTTCCCCTTATGTGGTAACATTTTTTGTGGTGTTTCCCCCCTTCCTCTTCATGAGCTTGTGGGCCTGTAAACTCAATGAGGCCTCCAAATAAACAGACATATTTTTAGTGGAACATTTTAACTGAGGTGGACTGGTAAAATAAACAATCATCAGATATAAGTAAATACTTACAAGATGTAAGCAAAAACTGAAGAGTGTGGTGACAGTTTGAGGTAATTTACAATTAGACCAGCTATGAACCTTGTTGGTCTGGGGTGGCGCTGTTATTAGGGAAATAAGCCCTGTCTACTTTAGTGTAGTGCATTTTCACACCACATGGAGGTGTTCAACCACACTTACACAAAAAATCTAACTGGAGATATAAAAATAATTCACAGCAGTGCTTCACATTATTGAGGCTGAGCATGCTGAGTTTAAGAATAAATCAAGATTTTAAGATCTTTAGATAATTAACCTGTTTGTTAAGGATCCAGCTGATACATACACGATAAAAATAATATAACCTGATTACAAATTCAATTCAATTCAATGTGTATGCCTTTGTTTTCACGTGAATACCCACTGACTTGCACACGACTGGACATAAAGAGAACGGGCATGATGAACTTGAAAAGTTAGAAGTTTAATTAAACACAATGGACATATGCATTATATCATGACTTTACAAAGGATCCGGAGTTTTACATTATATTTACACTTTCAGCTGAGCGTACTGAACTTTCAACAGCCCTGAAGATTAGCAGATACACCCACAGAGTACATTTAACCATAATGCTCCTGATTTTTTCTCTTTTCTAAGATGCATTATGGGCCAATCTGATGTATGCATGAAAGACTACGTACACAACTACTTTGACATTCAATTCAAGATTAAAACTAATTTTATGTGTCACGATGGTTTTCACACAACTCACTCTTTGTAATGAATTGATTAGGCAAGTCACGATGCACAAAATTTATATTTATTTAAAAAACATGGCACAATGAATCAAGACAATGTCCCTCCGAGCCATCTAATCCTAACAAGACTTTCTAATAAATAAGTCATAGTAAGAATAATAAGGCTTTGATTCAGAGTCGGCTGGCTCAAGTTACATATACATAAGACATGGTACATGCAGGGAAACTTATATGTATTGCAGTGTGATACATGGATGATTCTTATAAACCCATGAATGGTGGACAACTTTAGCACATCACATGTAAATAAAATCAGTTCATCAGTTAAGGAACCTTCCTTATTGCTATTTAGGAGTCCAGTTCTACATATGTAATACAGAACATAACGCCGTCGTAGTTTTAATTTGAAAGGTTCATCAGTTCATCACTGATGATGTGTCCAAGACGCACCATCTACATGCCGATGGTGTTTTTCCAATCTCGCTGCAACAGAAATAACTTCCTCAGCATGGTGGTGAATCACCTTCAGCACTATCCTTCAAATACACCTCTGACCTGAAGTTGCTTAAACTCACACTGTTGAGTCTCTTATACCACAAAACAAATAATAATTGTACTTGATAATGATGATTATGATTTAAAACATCACTTATTTAAAAAACTATACCTTATCCACCCATTTAATGTAGCCTATACATCCAAAGAACTTACACTAAGATGAAGAACTAAGTTGTAAGTTTGAATGAAAACCCTCAGCTGCCTGACAAGTGTTCACAAAGATAAGTCTGAGCTGTGAACATGAACACAGACAGATTTGCTGTTAAATCTTTGTTACTAAAGCCCTGCTAACTCAACCCTGAATTTGAGCCTGGGACTCACTGTTCAAGATCGTTCTGCCTCACAGACAGCATGAGGCAGAGTGACCCTTGGAAAGGATCATCAGTGCAAAAGGTTTTGTTTTTTCTTAACTCGGGACATATTTTTTGGTCTGCCCAGGAAATGGAAATTCAGGCGCCCGGTTGAAGTGTCCTGTTAAGAAGATCCCCACTGTGCCGAAGATGAAGAGGAGGAGGGCTGCCCAGAAACACACCTTGTCGATCATCTTCCCAATCAGTACCCAGCTTTCAATTTCCTGTATTTGGAAATAAAATGAATATAGATTAAATAGATAATAAGATAATAGTAAGTCTAAAAAATACAGATGGTTAAACATGGAATCAATAAAAAACATAATTGAGATCGCATACATGTTGGCTAGGCAGATAAAGTTTAAAGTATCACTCACAGATCCAATGCTATTTTGTTGTCTTGTACTCTCAGCAATAAAGTTGCAGGCGTCCACACATTGCTTGATCTCGGGTGCAGCTTGGGCCAAACTCTTATACAGGTTGGCTGTGCTGCTGATGTCCATATTATCCACTAGGGGGAAGGAGACACTGACAGTTAGACAACAGTATGCCACAGCATTACCTGAGGCAGACAGACTTCTTTGATGGTGACGAGGCAAAATAAAGGTGTTAAACGACATACAATACGCTTGTAATACATAAATAAGTGGCTAATATAAAGGATATGAATACATGTGATACAAACTACACAGAAAATAACATTTGTATTATGATATTTATACAAAAAAACCCCAATGTGTTTAGTAATCAGACTGGGACTTAAAGGTGCAGCGTGTAGGATCTGGCGCCATCTAGCGGGGAAGTGGCAGATTGCAACCAGATAAAATTTCTCCTGTGTGCCAAGTCTGTAGGAGAACAACGGTGGCCGACGAGAAAACGCGAATGGCCCTATCTAGAGCCAGTGTTAGTCTGTCTGGGCTACTGTAGAAACATGGCGGCGAGCTCCGTAGATATAAACGGCTTATTCTAAGGTAACGAAAACACAACGATACGTATTTCCAGGTGATTATAAACTAAAGAAAACATACTTATTAATGTTATATTCCATTTCTGCCAATAGATCCCCCTAAAAGTTACACACTGTTCCTTTAATGGCTGGTCAGATTTTAGAGCTGGGTCATCGTTTTAAAATTAGATGTCTTACCAATCGACCGTGTGAGACCATGCCTCTCTCTTTGTTTATCAAACATCATCTCACTGCGAGGTTGTTTCAGTACATATTCCTCTGCTCTCTGCATGAGGCCAAAAGAGCTGCGCCGGCGCTCCCTCACGCCGTTCACCTCCGTTGTCACCTCACTGTCATCCACCAGTGGGGCCATCCCCAGGAAGCGAGGTACCATTTCTAGGAATATCTACAGGAGGCAGAGAAGACAACAGTAGTTAGTTCACACAAAATAGCACTTGAATCGACACATTTGACTCAACTGCATAGGATGTACTTACATGTTTGATGGTATGGGACATGGTGTGAGTGCTGGGGCTGCGCAGGGAGAAGTTCAGCACCACGATTTGATTCGTGGCAATGAGAGTAGTGACAGACATAACAAAGATCAGGTACCTGAGGAAGACAAAGAGAATATTTGTGTCGGAGAGGAGGATTCAAACCGTGTGGATTAAAGAAAAAGGATAGCCAGCAGAGGTCAGCAGAGAAGACACGCTGACTTACTTGCCGATGAGAGGGACAGAGAGAGACGTCTCAGGGATCTTCTGAGCAATGAGAAAGAGGAAGACAGTCTGAGCCAGCAAGACAGAGATGGCCACAGTCAACTTTTGTCCCCCGGCTGTGAAGGAGACAGCAGATGCTTGTGAGACAGAAGACCACGCCAAATAAAAAAAACATACCAGCTTTGGGTCCCAATACTTTCAGTACATTTTCTATGCTCAGGCTCTTTATATGCAGCAAATAATGCTACATAGCATATTTAAAAAGGCTTTTTAACATAACATATAACATACAGTAGTTATAATGTAACATAATAACATCTGGCTTCAAACAATACAATACACTAAAAACAAATCTGCAAAGGCATACCAGTGTTTTCTTAAAGAGGACCTATTTACTTTTGTGCTTTTTCCCTTTCCTTTAGTGTGTTATATAGTTTTTTGTGCATGTAAAAGGTCTGCAAAGTTATACAAAGCCCAAAGTCCACGCCAAAGGGAGTTACTCTCCCCCACAGAAACACTGCTCCTGAACTGCCTGAAACGCCTTGATTGAAGTCCTGCCTTTTCTTCTGTAACGTGGTGATGTCACCAAGTAACACATTTGATTAATACCTGAAAATAAGCATAACAGGTCCTTTTTAAAACCTTTTCTGACAACATACTCACTTACTTATTTACTATACTTACTCCAACAAAGCCAATACAAAAGCTACTTCTAAATGATAGTCCTTTTTATTATGGCCAGTCTAAGAGTAACTACAATTAGGGCCCGGGCACCGACAACGTCGGGCCGCGAGGACCATATTGAAATTGAAGGAATTGTTAATTATTATTTTTAATTTTAGGTTCAAGATACAAAACATTATGAGACTTGGTATGTCATAACGTTCTTGCAATATCGCCCCATTTGAAACAATAATAATCTCTGCAATAATAGCTGTAGGGAATTAGACAATGGCTTTACTGACCTTGTGCAGGTAGGAAGTAGGCCAGCACCACCAGCGAGGAGATGAGGGAGCAGGGTAGGATGATGTTGATGATGTAGAAGAGGGGCTTCCTTTGGATGACCAGATTGAACAGGATCTCCTGATACTCCAGGTCGTCTGGGGAATACCGCTTGTTGATCATCTTCCTGCCGGGACGATGGACGATGGCCCACTCGCCATTCTCTGAGGGGTGAAAACTGATAAGCTGGGGGATGAATTATATGTTTTGAATATTGGGAGTATTGAATGTAGATGTACTGTACCTGTGAAAGCCTCGGGGTCAATATCCACCCACTCAATAGTGTCCCCTGTTTCTCCAACAGCCAAGATGAGGACCACTTCATTGGCGCTGTACGTCTGCGATCTAGGGATCGTGGCAAGGAGGATAGAATAGAACAGAAAATTGTTGTTACCTGGATGTTAGTCCAGTTATATGAGCATGTGCGTAGCCCTCTAATGGGTTTCACTATAGGTTTAACCATAGACTGTATACAAAGATGGACAACATGACAGTTCCCCAAAAGTGGCCCCCTGGTGGCTGGCTGCAGTATAGGTCATAAATCCCGCCCCCTCCATGTTAGCAAATGGGACATGGGTCAAAATAAAAAGTCAAAGTCAAAAAAAAATTTCAAAAGTTTTTTTCCAAAGGATGGTTTCTATAATTTTAGGTTGTTCTTATCACGCTGATGTATGTTCAAGTGTTCATTTTTCGGATAAGTTTGATTTGAGTTAGTTATTTGATGCTATGAAAAAGGGGGCGAGGTGTCATGATTGACAGCTGTGACTGACTGCTGCTCTGAGTGAAGTAGTCGCAGAGCCGGAGGCTCGGGAATTGTACGAGAGAGGAGATGTAACTTTAACTTTCCACAACTGTCATAAGTCTGTGTAATAGAACATGTGTCAGTTTGATGATAAATGTAGTTATAGAGATATTATGGTTAGTTTTTGTGTCTTTCTAGCCAAACAGCTACCATGGTGCTAATGTAGCAGCGAGGTGGCTCACACTGTGCTCGGCTCGTGATTGGCTCGGGTGTGTGGCCGGTGTGTCCCTCTGTTGACATTATTGGGTTGGATTCCTGTCTAGGGGCGCCACCGTTATCTGTACAGCTGTGTCTGTAGTAGGGACCATAGAGCCAGTCGCTGGGGCAACCAGGGTCAGAGATGCCAGAGGAACCGCGTAAGTCAAAACATGATAAGGGTAAAACACTGAGCACCAGGGAGAAAGGGCAGAGTTGTGAGGCCTTCACGGAGAGAACACATCAATGGTGGAGACCTGACAATTGTCCTTGATCAAGCTTCAATAAACTTCATTTGTAAGACATCAACAGCTCCGGGGCCTCTTCCTTCCTGTTGACTGACTTAACCTGAGTATCAGAAATTCCACAACAGGCGGGACCTTGATACCGCGGCTCCAGCCCCCGATCACTACTGCGTATCCGGCTCCAAATGACGTCAAAATCTCAAGATGGCAGCTCCCGTTTAGCTCTGATAGTTTGGCTTCACTTTTGTACAGTGGGAGGAAATGGAGACACATCATCCATCTATATATACAGTCTATTGGTTTAACCCATCCAGGCTCCACCTACGAAATAAAACAAACTAATAAATCAGCAAGTACATACATATTTTGGATTGATATAATTATACCACACCTGAATGCTAGCGTGCAGTTTTGATAATCAAACGGGAAGTAGGTGATCTCAATGGCACAAGTGCTGCGATAGATAGCAGGAGGCAGCCAGTACATCCAACCAGTGCTGCTGATCAGCACATTGGCGTAGTAAGCCACATCAAACTTGCCATCAATGCTGCAGAGATTGAGGATAAAGAACAGAAACAGCTGACACCGGACCAGATGGTTTTATGATGACACTGCAGGCAGGGAAAAAAATACAGGATTTCAATCCTCTTTGTTATGTCCTTACTTGTTCTCAAGGACAATGTCAGGAAGCCAAACAGTGCTGCATGGGACACGAATAATATCAATGCCATAATACTCAGATTCGTTCCAGGAAAGGCGATAATCAATCCATTGCTGTGGATGACATTTGAGAGAAAGGTCACCAGTGATGTTAGAAACTAGACACAAAGGAGTCTGGGAGGCAAAATGAACCTTACTCCCAAAAGTATTTGCCAGGATTTGTTGAAACAACACAAAAACTTAATATGAAGAGAGGGAAAACTCACAATCTCAATCCACACATTGGTCGTAAGAGTCTCCTCCTTTTCATTCTGTGAAGAATGTGAAGTGAAGAAGCAGTATGAATATTTAGGTGTTGATCATGCACTGTGGGAATGATGGTGGACTACTTTCTTTGAAAGAATTGTATATATCTCACCAGGGAGATGAGGTTAGTGAGGGTCAGCTTGATCTGAATCTCTAGCTTGTCTTCAGGATGAACCACCGGGCGAATATTCTTGTTGTAGGTTTTGAACAAGTCGCCTATCAGCTTGGTCTCCTCATTGCACTGCACTGCATGAACAGAAATAGATGAGAAATGGAGTGAGTTTGTGTGCATAATGTGTTGGAAATTGTGTCTGATTAATATTTCATGACAGGAGGGGGAGAAACATCTGAGATAGTGGTCAGTCTGAAAGGTTGGGTAAACTAAGTTTGTGTCAGTTGATTTAAATGTGCATTTCAGTACGCTCAAATATTAACACCAACACACTGTGATCAAAAATATTGTCATTACTTTCAAATCTTGTCCATAGCTTATTGAATAGTTTCTTTTGACATAATTACAGAAAAAATGCTCTTGACAATGAGGACAAACACGGTGCAGATGCAAAATAAGTTGTTTTTTTTGTACTTAGGAACACACGTACTGTATTCTTAAACATGTAAAATATCATGTGTCTCTCCTCAGTTAAACAACCCATGATGGGAACAAACTGAGCTTTAAGCTGACTTGACATCATGTGATTAACTTAACTTAATTTTACACACTTTTCTAATAAATACCCAGCATGGTACACCATAACCATTTTATTCGGAACACTTTTGAACTATTTTTTACCTTAAAGGACCAGTGTGTAGCATTTAAGGGGATCTATTTGCAGAATGGAATACATTATATATATACGTATATATGTTTTCTTTAGTGTATTATCACCTGAAAATAAGAATCGTTGTGTAATCGTTACCTTAGAATGAGTCGTTTATATCTACAGTACATAAGGAGTGGGTCCTCTTCATGCAGCCGGTCGCCATGTTTCTAGAGTAGCCCAGAGTGGACAAGCTAGATCGGGTCATTCGCATTTTACATTTTCACCATAGACTGTATATAAGAAGTGGACGTAGTCACAGTGACGCCACCCAATAGTTTGTGGACTGCCGTTTTGAAACCTTGAGTTCGGCATTTTGCCCGTCGGCATCTTGTTTTTTTGAAACCAGAAGTGACACGAGAGGATGGAGCTAAGCACAACCGAACACTGAATAAGACATTTTCAGTTGATCAAAATGTTACGCAGACAAAAACACGGACAACTCCCAGACCGGACAACGCCTGGGTAGCGACCTATCAATCACAACGTAGCCACACCCTAAAGCTTAGCCTGCTTTATAGTCTATTTTTACTCTAAATGGGACCATAATTTAATAAATGAACATCATGCTGTATTGAAGAAGACTTGAAACTAGCGATTGAGACCATAAACTCATGTTTACAATGTTTACTGAGGTAATAAATCCAGTGAGAAGTAGGGTCCTTTTCTCATAGACTTTTTTTCCACTGGTTTTCGCGTCTGCCACCGTAGTTCTCCTACACCCTTGCCAGACGGGAGTGTTTCAGTTTCAGTTGGTTGCAATCTGCAACCTCACCACTAGATTCCGCCAGATCCTACACACACCACACCTTTAAGTTAATCTTTATCAAGACAGTATTGTGTTTTCAGTCTTCAAATATATTTTGTGTTGATGTCGACTACATGTACATACATTTTTGATCAAATGTTTCTGAACATTTTATAGTTAAAATGACGTGAATGTTTTGCTGTGTGGCTGCACATGCTTTGAGACAAACACCAACCTCAGGACAGAAAGCTGAGCCAGTGAATGAAGAGTCTAAAGACTAGTAACCACACTCAAAGCCGCACTTAATGGCAATGGCACCATCACTCTGTACTCCTCGGCTACGCTATATGTCAGTATAAACTTGAAGAGAGACTAAGGCAGGGGTTATTTCCGACACATTGCCTCTTCCCTCCCAGCTGTCACTATCCATAGCTCAGATTACACAGCAGCTGGGAAACTCTAAACTAGGACTTTAAGTCACACTCAGGTCATCTACAATAATCATCAATACCATCATTAGGCAAAAATGGTGACAGTATCACAGACCGCAAAGCAGTAAAGATGTCGTCTCCCATGATCGATTCATTCCCGGGTCTGCCTGGTTCAATCAGGCACAAATATGTCACATAGTTTTGTGCTGTCATCGCAACTCTCCCATGGGACAATTTGTGTAGTCGGCAGTGTAATGACAGTGGTGAGATGTCTCACTTTCCAAGGGTTTGCCAGATGTTAATGAATAAATAAATACTATTAAATATTACACTTGACACAAGGATGGAAAAAGTGTCATTCTTGTGTGTTTCATCAAAATCCAGCAACACCGAAGCATCCCTTTAGGCTAATATAATGCTGAACACTGACTTTTAAAGTGTGCCATGGGAGTTGCACACTGTGCGATGTACTTCTAAATCCAGTTCATGGATCAGTTACATTATCATGTGGATACAAAGTGTGGTTAATGTTTGGCGTCTACGCTTTGACCTGGTCACTTCCTGTAGCTGGTCAGAGAGAGACAGGAGAGTGATGATGGGAAACTAGAGGCAGAGCCTGCAGGTAACCACTGAGGGGATGCGAGGCTGATCAAAATGTTCAAATAGGTTGGATATCTAATGAAATGCTAGATAGCACAAGCTGTAAGTGAGAATTGACTGAGCTGACCCTTTAAGGTGACCAGAAAGCAGGCAGGCAGCATGATGGGTCAGAACAACACGACCACATAGGTAAACATTACAACATCATTGTTTGACAGGGTTAAAGGCAATCCAAGCTCACCTTAGTTGACCGTGTGCAATTGTCCAATGCACACTCCTATTCGTGCGACCTTTTTTTAACATGAGAAGCAAAGGGATTTCAATTTGATCTAGCAAGAGGAAGAAAGTGTCGGGTCCATCTTCCAGTAAGCATCTCAGGCCTGTTAGCAGTCAGTTACATTCAAGTCCACTTCATCATCAATCTCTGAACCCATCAGCTATCAGTCTGACGACGGATAAGCCTCTGGGGGCAAGGGGCTATATCTCTGGGGTTTCCGGTGTAGCCAGCAGATATCCAGGCCAATACTTCCTTTTCATTGTTTACAGTCCGATTAGCAACTTGAGATGCGAGACTGGAGTTGAGTTGAGTTGAGTTGAGTTGAAAGACGACATGTACAATCGTATTATTTAACATGTAGCCAGTTTGCAAGCTAATTTTAAACCAATAAAAAGCGAAATCATCGTCAGACGATAGACTGTTTACGACCGGACTGTTTACCTGCATTCAACCAAAGCCTACTTGAGCGTGAATGGTCAATTCTACTGGAACTAGAAACGGAAACCAGTACGCCTCCGATGCCAAAATATTGTCCCGTTGCCTACAGATTCTACATGCAGAATCTGTTTATAGAGATTACTACATCATGGTCTGATTATCACAACTCGATGAGGACCAAAGGAGGAGGAGAAGTCATTCCTAATACCAGAACTAATATCATACCGTGATTGAGTTTGACTTAATATCAAGATTGTAAGTACAGCTGTTGCTCTATGTGTATAGAGATCAAATGGCTGACAACAGCCTTAACTCAAGTTCTCAAGTTTTCCATCCGACAGTGATCATGTCATGATGAGTAAATTGCCTCGACAATGCATCTGCATTGTTCCTCCTGGACGTCCTCAGCCTTATTTCCAGCATCCTAATGTATGCTTTCTAAGGGAGGTTGAGTGGTGCGGGGACACCTAATCCAACAGCACTGTTCCCAATCTCCATGTGATATTCAAGAAACGTGGGAACCATGTCAGACCAATATCAGGATGAATCTTGTCCGTGCCGGCACCTTGTCACTGAAAAGTATTTAAACTACTCCAGTGACCTCTGCCAAGGAGATGATGGACTCCAGGAGGATTTGCCCGCAGCTGTTGAGAGCAACTTGTCATTCCTTTCCCTCCCGAGTGGCCAAATACATTTGCAGAATCATATGTTTTTAAAGTTCAATCACATCCAGGCTTTCACTTCTGTTTCCACTGCAGCTGTAGCCTTTCTGACCTGATGTTACCCTCCTGTTGCAGAACCCTATCTGCGCCACGTAGAACAGCTTTACACACTCGAGTACCGCTGCTCAAAACCCCAACATGCTTTGTATACGGTTTGCCTTGCTGGCAAGTCATACAAAAATAAAGTATGTAAAGTTTCCTCTGGCATGCTAATCAGTGTAGTAAGAGTTTTAGTGCTGATTGTCTGTCTGATCACTGATTTTCTGCCTGCCATGACAGGTACACGATTATTTTGATAGCTAAGAAGGCAGCCAGCCATCCGATGAGGACGTGCCAAAAGTTTGCCACTGCGCAACTTACCCTGAACCATTAAAGTCCCGAGAATAGTTACAACTCCAAAAAATATCCAAAACCTGCGTGCTGCCATCATGTTCCAAGACCACTCCACTGCACGGCACTGCGTGCACTATATTTAAATATTAGTTTGAGAGAGAGAGACAGAAAGTAAAGACGGAGAGGAAGAGCCCTAAATCCCCCCACCAAACACCCCGACTGTCGCCCACCCCGGCTGTTGCTATCCATGGCTCAGATTACACAGCAGCTGGGAAGCAATAAACCAGGACTTCAAGTCACACTGCGGTCACCCACAATAATCATCATCAGGATCATTAGACAACAACTATCTGTGGTGATGCCACTTATATACAATAAAGCATTTCTCTGACAAAATGCAGACAATATTGCTGTTTATCTCCTATATGATATATCGTCAATATCCCTGTAATGTTCCTATGAATTGTTATAGATAATAATAGTTTTACTTTGATATTTGTCATATTGTAGGATTACTATGATTGTTTATTTTGATGGGAAAATCACCAATGGCACATTTTCACAGTGATGCTGACTTGTGTGTAACATGTGTCTTAATAGAATATGTGGCTCAGTGTGTCAGACAGAGCAAAGAAAACAACAAAAAATAGGGAGATGCATACACCCGTGGGTGCAGCAAGGTGTGCAGGCCTGCTCACCCCCTGCTTGCTATGTGTCCAGGGTATTAATACATACAGCAGAGCCATGCCACTTCCAGTAGTGACAGAGTGTGTGCAGACCACAGCGTGGCTGGATTAGAGGGTTCGAGGAGGACAATGCTCATAAAACTCCAGACAACTGCAAGATAAGTTGGATAACTTTTTTGATTTCCAACAGAAGTGGATCGCGCGACAAAGGTAACTCCAAAAAGTACAAACCAGACAATCAGGACGTTTTACTCATTTCAAATCCAGGGATCTTATAATATTAGTACTGTGAGTAATATAGGTAGTGTCACTCTACAGGGACAAGGTCAACAGACTGATTTTTGGAATGTGGCTTGTGAGTTGCCTAGTATGTGATGTACTTCTAAATATACATTTAGGGAAATAGAGATGAGCTTCTTTAAGGTAACTGGAGCCTCCAGAAGGCAGATTGTGTGTCTCACACTCAGAGACAGAAGAGGGGCTGGAGCTCTGCGGCCTCAAACACAGTCCGTTTACAGAGCAGAGCTGCAGTATACTCCTATAGCATTTTAGATCCAGCCAAACATGGGCGAATTAAAAGATAAGAGGGGCAAATGTATTGTTTTTTTTACATTTTAAGATAAAGGAAGGAACATTCCAGCAATATATTTAGGTTTGAGTTTCCCCCACTACAACCAGTCTGGGCAAAGTCCAGTGATTTCCCTTCCAGCTCCTTCTGTACAGCTGAAGCCAAGAATTTTCCTCTCAACTCCACCCGATTATATTCGGAAATTCTTTGAAACTAGTGTAGTGCCCATTCGGACGGGCTGATTGCTTGGCCCCCAGAAGTGTTGCTTGCAGCGTTGTTGAGAACCGCCGCAGTATGGCTGCTTGTAACCGCCAAGTGTGAGGTTGATTGGTTCTCGAAATATGCAAAGGACAGTCATACATACATAGGCAGAGATTCCTTCCTTTATAGTTAGATGATGCTGCTACAGTGTCACCTATTGGCCAAATGGCACCAAATTTGTCATGGTCACTCAGGCATTGAATCTACATATGTCCACCAAATGTGGTCGCAATAGCATAAAGCGCTCAGGAGATATGACATTTTTTGTAATAGAAGTGTGATGATTCTTTTAGGTTTTGGTTGTGTTTGCTCTCTCTCTCTCCCTTCCCTTCTCTTCCCTTCCCCTCCCCTTTCTGCTCTTTTTCCCTTGCAGGGCATGTGTGTGGCAGGGGGTGTGGCTGGCCCCTTCCACGGCAGCAGACGAGGCGCACCCGTTTTCTCTCAGCTCATCAACCTCACTATAAAAGCCTGGTCTTCACTCCACTACTCTGCCAGATAATTCCGTCTCGTTCGGTAATCATGTGTGCCTTGCTGCTTTGCCAGTCACAGTGCCTTCAGTGACTGAGTTTTTTTCCATGTGCTCAGCCCCCGTGTCGTCTCTGGGAATCCATTCTCCCCTCGCCAGTGATTCATCTACGAGCCAGCCAGCTCCCTTCCTCAACTGCCTGCCCTTTTCCACGTTCAAATAAACTCTTTTCATTTTTTATCTACCTGCGTCAGTCTCTGCTTTGGGATCCAAACAAAACCAAAACTTAACACTAAGCCCTGCCCACAACATTTGAGCTAACTGTGAGGGTCAGCTAGCAAAACTGTATGAAACATCAGATAAAAAGGAACTTTTTACGGCTTGGTTCAGAGATGTTCTGTACCAAATTTGGTGACGATTGCTCAAAATTGGTAAAAAAATCTGATTTGGACACAATTCATAATGGTAGAAAATTAATCTATATGCAAATGGGCATGGTTTATATGGATAGATTAGTCTGGACCCACAAAATCCATGAAAAAAATAATTTTGTTTATGAGAGTTACGGTTCATAAGTTACAGGCCAAAACGGTCAAACGGTCAAACTAGGCAGCGCTGATCAAATATGAATCAATATTCAATTACTGTAATGCCTATTTCTCTCCTCAAATTTTTTCGGGAAACATCTTGTAGTGTACTGTTTACCTGTAAAATGAGAAAGTTTGTGACCCAGCAGCCATGTTGAGATCAGTTGAGGAAATACCAAGCACCGCCCACCAGCCGGAGCAAACTTTCTCATTTTAGCGTTTTATAAAAATAACTTTTTTTAATCATATTTGCTCCAATCTTGCCTACTTCCGCTTTAAGGACAGGTTCTTAAATTAACTTAATTTTAAACAAATTAAAAAACTAAAAATTGAAGCCGAGGAAAATTTTAACAAACTAGATCACACGTGATTAGATGTTTTAACTCTCCAGATGTGTTTGGTACTTTTGTGCACTTAAACTGGTGGAAAATCCAGTGTGCTTTTATCTGACAGTGACAAAATACCTTTTTCCTGCTCTACTGAACCCCCCCCCCATACATAAACATACTCTCACAGTGTGAAGTAATACGTACCATGTGCTTTAGTCTACTAAGTACTGTGCACTTGTGCATCATGTCAAGCATAGACAGCTGTTTTTTTTTCACCAGACAAAATACATTTTTGAAGGACTATATTTATTTTAAAATTAATGTTATTTCATCAGAGCATTTAATATGAGATTACCAGCCATGTGGAGCCAAACAGTTCAAGTCTTCTGAAAGGGTCACATGTTTCACAGTCTCCCCTTGTCAGTTGTTGCCCGTTTCAGATGGGATCATTCATTGGTTGCACTGAGTAAAAGCCCCATGACCAGCCCCTCCCAGCCAAGTAATTAATGCCCCTGCTTTCACTTTTTTTCACCCCGCTCCTCTGCTGCAAAATGCCATTGTTAAGTCTCTCTTCACGAGCGCACATGTGGTTTGGCTTGAGCGTGGAGTTCAATGTCTGTTCACCTCCCCCACAGCAGCGACAGCAAAACCCAGCGATAGTGGCCGATCAGTGGGTTTCCCATGATTATCACTATTAGGGGTGATAATCATGGGAACACCCTTTATACACAACATCCTTCCTCCTGTCTTACTGACACGTCTCGGACTTTAGACTTCAATAATCGGATGAAATCTCTAAATAAGTAGCATTTAGAAATCCAAAATGATATATTATAGAATATGAATCAAATTTTTTTAAAAGATATGCAGGGAAAATAGTTACAAAATAGTTTCATTTTGTTTGCTCCCACCACAGAACTGCAGATGTCTTTGTCATATCTAGAATTAGATTAGCATGAATGGACATCTTTGTTCATTTTGCGGCCTCAGCTAGGATAATCTTTGTTAGACTTTGTTATTCAGTGATAAGCATGGATTTAGTATCACATCGCTCTCTGGTGAGCCACCAAAAGCAGATTGTGGGACAACAAAATCTGCTTTTGAATTAATCAATACAGAGGTTTACTCTAAGTTGCAATAAAGACAAAGAGTAGGGGAAAATGCATTTGTTTACATTGAGTGTCCTGAGATACTGAGACGTTATACTCTCATTTAAACCAACCAGAAATGTGTGTCAGCACTGTTGTTAAGTGTGGTGGTGGTTGTGGTGGTGCTCCTAATGGTGTGTGTGAATGAGTTATAGAGAGAGAGAGAGAAAGAGAGAGCGAGGGAGAGGGAGGAGGGAGGTGGTGGGAGGAGAGGAGAGGAGAGGAAGCAAGTGTTTACTCGAACTGACCAGGAATATAGCGCATATATAGAAGATGAATCTGGAGGGAAGGGGGTTACTGGCGGACAAGCTGCGTTGGCTCTGCATTATCAGCCAGTAGGCTGCACGCTCGGCTGATCTCTGGACCCTGAGATTGAGCAACGCAGCAAGACAGGCAGCTTCAAAAATCAGTCAGAAACAAAGGCAGGACAGGGGAAAGACGTGAATCAGAGAAAGAAACAACACAGCAGGCTGAGTTGTAAGAGTGTGCCGAGGGAAAACAGCTGTTGTAAAGCAGAGTCTAACATTGATAGAGGCTCTGTGAGGTGTGTAATGGTTGGGGGAACTTTTTATTTAAGGTTTTGGGGAGGAGTATGAAAGATTTGAGAGGACGGAGGGGGGTCAGAGGCAGGGGTCCGGCAGGGAGTAATTGTAGTGACAGCCAGTGCAAGTGGACAAGGACTCATGTGAGACACAGAGGAATTAAAATATAGGGACAAAGAGAGGAAACAGAGAGGGACTGGCAGACCCAAAAGTGGACTTCAGTATGGGTGTGAAGAGCAAGGCTGCTGCTGCTATCTTAGTCCTGCTGCTGTTCCTCGGCTCCCTGTGGCTCCGTGAGTATTTCTCTGTGTGTGTTGGTGTGTGTGTGTGTGTGTGTGTGTGTGTGTGTGTGTGTGTGTGTGTGTGTGTGTGTGTGTGTGTGAAAGTATGTGTGGTTTGTATGTAGTGCCATTAATCTATACAATCCCTCCCTTGTTTGAAACGCATACGCTCCATGTCAGGAATGTGTCACATGGTGTGGTGGCTGCAGAATCAAGCATGGTGGTCACACCACTTTTTGCTCACTCTTTACGCTCAAAAATAGTTTTAGCAACATCACAGAAGTATTTCTTTGTGCGATTCGACATATTATTGGAGCGTGAGATGATGACACAGTGACTCTTTTTTTATTTTATGTGAGCTATTTTCAGTCACATCAGATAAACTATTGCCTAAATATAGAATTTTGTATACATTTATAGACAAAGATTCTTGGGATATAATGACATCTAAAGAATAATAATGCAAAAAACTCTTTGTATTTTATTGTAGGAGTCTTTGTCTATTTTAATAAGTATGCAAAAATATTTAACTGTATCTTAGCTATAAAGTACAGCACATAAGAAACATTTTAAAAATCCTTTAGTATAAGAAAATAAATAACTTTAATGGTTCCTTCCCATTTCAATCAACAAAACATTCTATAAATATTTATTTATATGGGAAAGAAAATCTGGTAAGCAATGTAACAAAGTTCACTGGGACCATGTGATCTTCTTCTCTAGCTTGGATTCAATTAAAAGATTTGAACGACTTGAGTGAGATTTCAGAGTGCAAACTGAGCTGAAAGGAAAGCTCAGCTGGAAGCATGAACAGCCAGCTCTGCATCCTCATAGTAA
This sequence comes from Sebastolobus alascanus, assembly GCA_916701645.2. Classification (NCBI taxonomy): domain Eukaryota; kingdom Metazoa; phylum Chordata; class Actinopteri; order Perciformes; family Sebastidae; genus Sebastolobus; species Sebastolobus alascanus. Next base: position 101,956 of record CAKAOJ020000255.1, on the reverse strand, counting down.
CTCACTTCAATTTAGATACGGCTCTTATTTTGTGGTGGCCAACATCCCTGTTGAAATTTTTGGCAAGATCTACTGTAGGTCAAGTTAGAAATATATTTTTATTAGATGGGCTCTGCGTTTAGTTTGAGCTGAGAGAGTTTGGTAGCTCAGTGAGGCTAACTAGTCGAGCTATCTGACAGGAAGCTCATGAGAGTCTTCTAGGGTCAGTTTGGAGGCTGATATTTTGGGGCATTTCTGTTAATGACTCATGTAGAGGAGCGCTCTTTACTGGCAGCTTTTATGGCTTTTGGTTGTAAGGTGGTCGGCTACACCGGTCCCTAACGTGTGTGGTCTTGAGACCTGCAGAGGCTTCAGAGGGAATGACAAGAGGTCCCAAATAAAACTGAGGAATAGAGTGCTAGCGGAATGAGTCCTAAAACCTGGAAATGAGGTAGCATTTTAGCACTTCCGGTTCCCTCATCTGGAAGTCAATGGGTTTTTTGAATGGGTTTTTAGTTAGATGCCTTAAATAAGTTCTGTGGTTAACACAAGCTGAAGAGATTTTAACATGTTGTTCTACGACATAAAATACATCAATAAATAACCCACTGGTGAATTTTGAAGCCTTTATGTGTCTTAAAAAAGGCGGTTGCTAACAAGTGGTTAAATGAGACTACTAAACGTCATCACGCCGACTCATCCACCTTTACAGCCTCGTTGTGTATACTCGCAGTCATGCAAGGTGGCGTAGTTTGTTTATAGCCTAACGTTAGCTTTTTACTTCTGGCAATAGCACTCACACTTCAAAAATCATAGAAGTGTTTTTTATTTGCGGAGATCATTTACAGAACAAAACGCGTAAGTATCATAAACGTGTGTTTGCCACAGATCTTATTTTCTGCAATAATCCAAAACCCAATGGAAATATCCAATTGGCTTTTTGTCGAGGGAACCCAGGGCGATGCTAACTTCCTGGTTGGCCTACAAAAATACGTCATCCCTGGAGCACTCTATAGTTTGATTTCAGTAAACTGACTTCAATACATCACAGTTGAATTGAACAAGGCATGCTGGGAATTGACAAATTTGTCACAAATTAAAGGCTGTGATTTGAATTTGAAGATATACTGTATATCAGTGTAAAAGGGCTTTCATGTCAGTTATTTTCATAACGGCAACTTATCTATGGCTATAGTATAATAATGGTGTATGTATGGATCTTGTGGATCAATGGAAGCATGTAGTTAGAGAATTCGATAGGGTCCAAAATTGATCGCAGCAGCAACACGCGTTGTTCACATGATGTTTGCTGAGGAAGTCAGTGTTTGAGACGGTCAGTTCAAATCACAGGGTTTGCTTTGTCACAGGCTGGAATGAGCTGAAAACGGATTAGAACTCAACATCACGCCATGCTGTTGAAAGAATGTTTGCTGCCTTGTCTTCCTCTCTGTCTATCTGCTTGTCTTTGTGCTATATAGTATGATCTAAAAACGCTTGGGTTTGTAACATTGGAGAAACCAGCAAGAGTACATAGATTTAAAACAATATCCGACCGAAAAACCCAGCCCAGTATTGCCAACTCTTTTCCAATGAAAGTAGCTAGCAACATTAGCTCCAAAAGTCACTAAATCTAGCAAGAAAGTCGCCAAGTTGGCAACGCTGACAGTCCGTCCCTTCAGGCCTCCCTCCAAAGCCACTCCCCCACAATTATCATTATGAAGGTAAACAACGAACATGGCTACTCTTAGTATACTCACAGCTGTCAAGGTGGCTTGCAATGAGTGCATGGGCAGAGTGCAACTTATTTAACGCGGCTATAACCAATATTTTTATAATGATAATGTATCAAATGACAATATTTAAGGGTTCACTCGCAGTGATGAACCTACGGAGAATTATCATCTGAATCTGCAGCTCCCCTCGGCTTTATGGAGCTAGCGATTTTGGCTCATTGTTTAGCTGTCCGACCCACAACTAAATGTTGGAACTACTGTTTCATTCTCACTGCTCTCATGAGTGGCAGGCAGCTGTTTTCAGTGAAAAAGCTCTAAAAACAAAAAAAAACAAAAAAAAACACTCTACGGCACACAGACAAATAAGTTAGAGACTAGCAGGTGAACATATTGGAGCATTTAGCAGCTAAAGAGTCAGATATTTCCCTCAGGAGGTGGTGGAGACCAAAAACGGAGCTAAAAGAGAGTAAATGTTAGACTTACATTCATCAGGTGGCCAGAAACATAACTCCAAATGAATGATAGCCCAACGTTGCGCTGTAACAGCTGGGTGTGAAAATTAGCAACTGTTTGGTGACGTGTTTGTTGTATTAGCCTACCCTAAAAGATGACGATATGTCAATATTGTGTTCACAACATGTTTCCGCTGCCCCCAAGTGGCAAAAAGTTGACCCATGATTCTTTAGAATTCATAAGGAAATGCAAACCTATAAATATCTAATTTTGATGTGTGCACAATGTCCTTGTGCTTGAAACAGAGTTGCAGTGTTGTCAGAAAAAAAAACATCTCTGCAAACAAACACTAACTGTGAGAGTTTTCTCTTGTTTCTCTTTACAATGTCTCACTGCAGAGGGAGGTTTGGATTACCACTGGGACTCTTGTTTAAAGGGTTATAATCAGGTGAATACGGTAAGACTACACGCAGATTATAAAGCAGTTCCTCACTCATTACATTTCCTCCATAAGGTGGATTTTGTGAAGCAGATGGCTAATTTGAATGCGGTGAATCACTTCCGCTTTCTCTCTTTCTTTGTCCCCCGTCAATTGCCCCAACACACTCACACACACACCTCCCATCCCCCCATGGTCAGCTTCACCAGCTGTACAACAGCAGCGGGGCCGATGGGGCCGAGGGCCCACAGGTCATTGAGGGGTGCCCTGGTCAGACCTTCCAGGTGTCACTGCTGCTCTCCCACCTGCTGGCTGCGCCGGCCTACACCTCCGACGTGCTGCTGCAGCCGTATTTGTCCAGCTGGGACGAGCTTGTGAGGTAAAACCATCAGATAACGACGGAGAGATAGATTCATTTACAGCCACTAAAGGATGAAGTCATTTATGGCATAATCTGGACTCTGTAGGATGATTCATCCTGTTCTGTGTTACTCCTCCAGGTTTATGGAAGCTCTGGGTCCGATGGTTGGACTGATATCTAAAGAGATAGAAAGCAAGACCTCTATAATCCGCCAGCTGGCCTTGTTGTCAGAAGGGGACCCTGAAGCAGAGCTGGGCCCAGATATACGCTCAATAAACAGTGTGGGCACAGAGGCTGGGACAAAGAATAACCAGGAGGCCTCACAGCACACTGGTGCTTACCACTCTGTGCGCTCCATGATCTGGGTTGAGCTGAACCGAGGATTGGTGGACTTCCACCACCAGACGGAATCTGGATGCCGGACTCTGCTGCGTCTGCATCGCGCTCTGCTTTGGCTGAAGCTCTTCCTGGAGAAGCTGGCCGAGACGCCGGTGGCCGGCCGGCTGAGGAGCCCCTCGGAGCTGTGCCGCGAGGCCTACAAGAGCACCCTGGCGAACCACCACACCTGGTTCGTCCGCAAGGCCGCCGAGCTGGCCTTCATTGCCATGCCGGAGCGACGTTTCTTCTTCGGACTGGTGTGCGTGCATAGCCAGGAGGAGCTGAGCATAGCGCTGAACAGAGTGGTTCAGGCCATTGGGGAGGTTTATGACAGGACGCAGAAAGCCCTGGACGAAAATAACATGCTGGAATTGCCATAGAAAAGGGGGCTATCAGACTTGACCATATTTGCACTGTCCTCATGGTATCCTGGGCATCTCACACAGAAACGTCTCGCTATAAACGTGGTGTAAAGGAAACATGAATGGTCTGTTTTCGCTAAAATTCACACGTGCCATATTTTCCCTCTCAACCAAAGTGCTGCGTCAACAATCAACCGATACTGAAAGTTAGTTTGCTTTCGACATTCCACATCAAATTTTATGAGATCATGTCTCTCACCTTAGAGGCATTATTAAGCCAGCTGATAATGCATTTAGGCTGACTTAACACGGACTGTGAATTATTTAAGCAGGTGCTCACAATAACATGAAAACCTAAAGCAACCCGTTGCAACACCTCTGTAACAAATAGAGCATTTGTTATGCTTATAATGTTCTTGAAACTGTGTCACAGGGGAGGGGATTTTGTAATGGATTGCATCAGATTGTGCAGTTCATGTTTTTGTGCCTACCCCCACCCATATGTGATTTTTTTTTTTTTACATTCAAAAGTCTATTGAAAATGATTTAGTATGCTACCTCCAAAACTGGCTACGTCTAGATGCCTTGTAGCCCTTAAATCTGGGACCAATCTATCCTGATTAAAGAGGTATTACACAAAAAAATCAACATGTGCTGAACAAAGGACTATGTGGTGCTTCACAGCAACTGTGATGTGAGTGTGGACATTCATTTCTCAGTTTTTTATTGTAAATTTTTGTATCATGTTCAGAATGATTAAATATCTACAACAAAAAGAAGAATAGAGAATCCAGATCCCTATTTTCTGATGTAGTCTTGTCCAGTAATGTTATGTGATAACATTGACATTTAAATGCCACTGACTGGACTGTGTAATGTTATCCAACATCCAGCAGAGGTTCCAGCACTCTGCTACAGCCTAATCTTCACTTTCCTAACATCATGGTGGATATAATCGGCTCTGTGTGACACACTTACCTGAACACATTTTGTGGAAATGGACAGGTTTTTGAAGCCAAATACAAAGATTTTCCCCCAAATAATACATCTCTGTAAGAAAAGTATTAGATGTTATGGCTTAAACTAATATTAGAACAAGTCCTGATCTGAAGAATATCAAAGAATTGCAGATTATTCTGGATTATAATATAAAGATTGTGTGTGTGTAACAGAAAGAATAGCATGTGCAAGTATCAGTCACAGGCGCTACTCTTGATCGGACTATTTTAAACCCACAAATGCGTCTAATGCCACGTAATCCTGGCTCTCTCTCTTTTCCTGGACTGTGCTCTCTCTTTGTGAGGAGGAGAAAGTGAAGAAAGGAGAGATAAGGATAGAGCCTGAAGCTATGCAGTGAGCAGGAGACAGGAGCTGGTTGAAGGTCAGTGAGCGGAAGTACACTTCGGCTGTAATCTTGTCAAGCAGTTGGCGGCCGACTATAGTAGAGCAGGCCCCAAAGGGAAAAAAAAGCCCAACCTAAAACAGAACTCACACATTTCTGAGCTTGCGTCAATCAATATTTATAATTATGAACAACTATCTGTTGTACTAGAATCCAACCGAGACTTCAATCTGTGACCTTTGACCTGTGATGTGTGTAGGAGGATGACATATTGCTGGTGGTATTTCCACTACGCAATCATTTCCTCTTGATACTCTTGTGAAAATAAAGTGCAGAGATGCTCACTAGTTCACACATAAGAACATAACGTCTACTCTTTTTTGCTGTTTTTAACTTTCACTTGTTAGCATGCACCAGTATGTGCACACAGGTTAACTGTAGGCTGCGAGGATTATGGTGAATGAGATTACATTAGATTACATCACCTGATGCTACATCTGACACTGGCTGGCGTCTTTTTCAGTCCCCTACAAAGGTCGTACTACATTTGACTACACCATGATTCATAATAAGCCAGGATGAAAGGATCCATGTTGGCATCACGGCCATTCCACTTTGAAGGTGTAATGTGTCAAATCTGGCCACATGCTCCCAAACACATAGGGGGCAGCATTTCACCTCTATACTGGGTCCAAATTTACAGTCATCAGTTATAAAAAAAAAAAAAAAGCGGAAAGCCGGTCAAAATAGCACTGCTATCTTATAATCTTTACGTGTGGCGTCGGCCTATATTGTGTTTACTGTGCCATTAACCTGTTGGCTTTGAATCTACTAGCTAGTAGCTTGTTTATTGGATTAAATCCAAAGTGGCAGAAACCAGAAAAAGACTGGTATTTTCATTTTGTCCTCCCCGCCACAACAACATAACAACGGCTTGTATATCCGCAGTAGGCTTGCCTCGGTAGTCGGTGTTACCGGTGTTACACGGTAGTCGGGCATACCCTGTTACATTATTTTGCCCACCGCCCCCACTGTCATTTTAGAAATAAAACCCATTTAGTTCATTTGGGCGTATCAGCAGTGTTTTATCAATACACTACGCTACAATCTGAAAGCAAAAGTGTCTTCTCCGTACGGAGTCTCAGCTCAGAGTAGCAGGAGTCAGATTTCACACACACGGGACGAGAGAGAGTTGACAGACAAGATGATGGCGGAGGATTTGGTGTCACAGCAAAAAGCAAAACGGCCTATTTGGCAATACTTTGGATTTAAACCCAATGCTATAACCATAACGTTAATGAGGCAATTGCCGTGCAGAGGACGGAGCGGTCACAGCCGGTGTGCGCGGCGCAGCGGCTCTAGGTCGAAACATGCAGCCTCGCAGCGAAAACTAGACCGGAGAGTCCAGACACACCGCCATCCGACGGTAAAGATCAAAGTAAGCCCTCTACATATGTTGACCGCTGTCTTTTCTTGTAAAATGTCCGGTGTAACTGGTAACACCGATGTTGTCAAAAGTTTATTTATCGGTGGGAAAATGTCCTCACAGTAACATCCTTAATCCGCAGTAGTTGGTCCTCCGGTTTCCCTTTTGAATGACAAATACAGACTATCGCGACCTGCTGTTAGGGAGTTATTTCATCTCACGCGGAATGTATGTGGTAGTTGGCCGTCGGCTGTAGTCTTTACGGTGTGTTCGAATGCAACTTTTTGGCCAAGACAAAGGCAACGTGAGGCCACGCAACTAGTGGCCTTCGTCTCCGCTAGTTCTTGGTGTCGGGTTGGTGTGTCTGGGCCTTAACCTGTGTAACAGCGACAAGAGAAGGTTTGCTGATCTGATTTGTGTAACAGCAACAAGAGAAGGTTTGCTGATCTGGTGGGGAGTCATGGCAGTCCCCTGGGATCAGACCCCCGGCACTGCTGTCTGAATGCGAGCTAACTGCTAACTGGTAGTGATGGGAACTCCGGCTCTTTTTAGTGAGCCAGATCATTTGGCTCAGCTCACCAAGAAGAGCCGGCTCTTTCGGCTCCCAAACGGCTCTTCATTTGACCACTTCTGCCTTTTATAATTCAGCCAAATTTATATACACATATATCACATAAATTAAGTTAATAAATCCAAATGCTGCTCTGTTACCTGTAGACCGTCTGCGTGCTGCGCAACCCCGCCCCTCCCTGCTTGATTGTATGATCCTTGTCTGTCATCACTGGCAGGGCACAAAGGTCATTAACATTCAATAGCAGTCAGTGCATGCATGGAGTGCCCGTGGCGCGGAGAAGATCATCCTATCATTCTGCCTTGTATTAATTTAAAAAAAAAAATGTCTCTCAGGAGCCGGCTCCCATCGTTCACTTAAAAGAGCCGGCTAGTTCACGACCGACACACCACTACTAACTGGGGGTCCTCTCCCGGAGCGGACGCCCTCCTCCTGACAAAGTACAAAACAAAAATACGAGTCATTTTCTTGTTTCTGCCACTTTGGATTTATCCAATAAACAAACTACCAAAACGTACATGGACCCTGTACCTTCAACGTGATGGAAGCCCTCGGGGCAGCTCTACTTCTTGGTCCTCTCATGTTGGACTGAGGGCAGACTGGACACTAAAGCGACTCACTATCGCCTCTCGAGGAACAAGTGGTATTACAAGACAGGACGGGCCGGGGCGGGCTGGTTAGCATGCTCACTTCAGTAGATATCTCTGCAACACAATACACATTTGACATGAAGTCAACACTGTGACTTCTTCACATGCAGTTGATAATCGTTCATTTATTGAATGTTTTAAACTAAAATTCTGGCCATATCTTACATATTGCATCTTTAATAAAGGATAGGCCTGCTTCACCCACAAAATGACCAATATACAAATGGTATAATACTCACCCCGTGTTATCTTGAATTCTTGAAGAAAACTTTGTGTTTCTGGCATGCCAAAAAATCCCCAAAAAACGTCGGAAAACGGAGTAAATCCTTAATGAATTGAAGTAAATGGAGGCCAGGTTTAACAACAGCAAAACTATACAAAAATATGTTTACAAACACTCACACAACTCGTACAGTATAGTCCAAATGTCGTTTATCCAGTCGTATGTTCACTACTTCCCAAACAAATCGATTTTCGCCCAAAAATGTATTTAAAACACTTCCGCAATTACAAGGCATATGGAAAGGAGGCTGGGTCACGGGCAGACATGGGTCTCGGGGGTATGGGGTACAACACATGCGCAGTGTAACTGAAGCTGCGGTCGTGCATTGCAATTGGCTCAATTTCGGCGAGTGCAGGCCAGATTTTGCTGCGCATGTGTTATACCCCCAGAGATATGACGCGTTTATGACGCGTGACCCAGCCTCCTTTCTATAGGCGAAAAAAAGTGTTTGGGAAGTAGCCAGGATTTGTCCATGAATGATAATCTCCCATCCTATGATGACACCAAAGATGAGAGGCAAAAATGAAGTGTGAGTCTTGAGTTCCCTTAAATGACATTTATTTATTTCTCTATCTTGGTTTGCAGTAAACATGAGCAAAAATATACATACAGTAAGAGCAAAAAATAAAGATCCAGAATAGTATTGTCATCCTTTTGTGGCGAGAGTATCTCAACAAATTTCATAGATTTCTTTCTTGAACTATCCACAGTCTTAGGCGATAGCACGATTAAGGACGAGGGGGTGAGGTGGAGGAAATGAGGTTTGTTGAAATTATTCCTTATTTGAAACATGAATAGTTGACTCACTCTGACTTTGCATTGGACCGTGTTGTAGTTTTGTTCTGAAAACTTGCTAAAAAAGTTTTGCACTTGAAAGTTCTCTGAAAGCTCTTTCTGATGTATTCACTATCAATATACTTTTATTCTGATACAATAGACCCCAGTGTTCAGAGAACTTTCATTGCATGCTTTAGGAGCTCAATTTAAGAAAGTAGATAGGACTCAAACCATGACAAAAAAATGTTTCTACATAAAAAAAAAAAAAAAACTTTTCCAACCAAGCTGTTAACATTTTGCCATTTGTTGAATTAAATGCTGAAAACCTACTAGGTATCTCCCACGACACGATACAATCCAAGCTTATACATTGTCTCCTCTTTACAACAAAATAGCAATAAAAATACTCTTTTATAAATAAAACAACACTTTTTATAGTATTCCATCATGATAATGCACGCTGGCAAAGTTGCCTGACTGCATATATCTGTACGTTCTTTCCTATCTCTCCCTTGCTTTTGATGATAACACTGAGTTTGCTAATAAATACATCATACAGCCACACAAGAAATAAATATATTGCTTTTTGAGGACATCTCCAAATTATCACAGAAAAAAAACCCAGATAAATGGAGATAACAGGAAATAACATTCTGTGACGCTGGGGAACAACACTGTCTGTCCACCAGGAGGCACTGTTATGTTGTAGTGAAACACGTTCCTTTTGTGCGTATTATTATTATTATTATTATTATTATTATTATTATTATTAACAAAGTAGGCCTTTTAATAACACAGATCCTACAGTATCTCTGTTGAGGATGTGTCAGTGCAGCACAAATAAATCAAATTTAAAACTGTCATGAAGATCTTTGGTTGAAGAACTAATCTTCACACGCACATGAGCAAAACAAGAATGTCCAATTTGGTGTAGAAACAAAATATTTTATTAGCTGTGTTGTGATTTAAAATTTAAGAATGATTGGAGTTGAAATAGGATTGAATACATTGAAAAAAAATTAGTCTTGCTTTATCCATTTTGAAGATTCAGGCGTTTGACACGAGGAGGAGGAGCGACAAAGTAGGGTAAAGAAGTTGAGCGTGCCTGCTCTGGATTAGTTGACCAGATTAAGAGATTACAGAGAAATTAAGTGTTGCAGGAATGCCAGAGGAGAAATACATGTGAACTGCTCAGTGGACGGTCACAAAAAGCACAAAAAAAGAGCCTCCGATGACTGTTGGAGCACATCCTTCATTATGAATCAGATATACAGTAGATCAGATAATCATATTAGATCAAATTCTCTTATCATGTCTGGATCAGATAATGAGGTCCTATGTGAGATGTTTGCGAGAGAAACACATTGCTCGGAGAGAAATTAAATGGTGGAGTGGAGCCAGACCTTAATGTGAGCGAACAGATGCTCGTGTTCCACATTTGCTTGCAATGACATGGCAGGATCACAGTCGCGTTGGTACAATTTTGTAGCCGTGCCAAAGTGATGCGAGTTTAAAAGTGTGACTCCACAGATTTCTCCAGCCAACATTTACATGTGTTTCTTCTTGTACTGCACGACGAATGCACGTTAAGTAAACAGCACCAAACTCAGTCCTAGTCTATGCTTTTTCAACCGGTTGTCTAGTTATCATGATTGCCTTCAGATTGATTCAGACAACAGTGGAGAATACTACAAGAAAACAACAAATTCAATGAAAAAATATCCTTTTCTATGTAAGCCAATCTCCAGTTTTGTTCATTTCCTACAGGACTATAAAACAAAACTACCAACTCACATATTCAAGACTCTAAATCACCATTAAAAGAATATGTAAACTATACATTTTGATACCCTGGATGAATGTTTTTGAAAGAAAGAGAACTTTCTACACCCTCCAAAACTGTACATGAATGAATTCAAAGCACACTTCAAGTGTAAATCAATACAAAATATGACAATGGCATCTATTTCTGATACATATGAAATAGATGCAAATCACGCAAAAACAAAAAAAAACTCTAAATATTCCTGTTTAAATTAATTAAAAATTGAGACACAAGAAAGTTTCTCTTTGTTTAGCTTTGGGAATAAAATGACAGATATAGTGACTGGGATTTTTGGGGGGGAATTTGATATTCAGATGGTTGGTTTGAGAGCCTGAAAGCTAAAGCTCTGTTTAGCCACTAGCTGATTGTTTTTTTTGTCAAACTAAGGTGATGTTGTAAGACGTCAGTAGCATGTCTCCTTTCGTAATTTATTTGACATCCGTGGTGTTGATTCCCAACGACCCAAATATGACGCACATCTGTTTCACAAGCTGGTCAAACAACCAGCGTGAATATCAAATGATCCAAAATAATTATCATTTAATGGGAGTCTTTTCATCCGAAGAATGGACTCAGGCATTCATAATGTATGCCACTTAATGAATATTGCACATTGCATGCAACTTCCCGACCTACAGTATGAAATGGGACCTGTGAATGGAGCAAACACGCAAACACACACACATGCACAAACACACACACACACACACACACACACGCACACGCACACACGCATACACACACGCACACACACTCTTAAAGGTTTTGACCTCTACTGTAACTTCCATTTTTTGTCTTACAGTATGTTGTTATCGAAACACACAGCTGCCGTGTGTAAGGTTTAGTAGATTACAGTGTGGCCCCTCCTGGTGGTCAGCGGTTTATAACACCTTATTTCACACGTAGCAGAGAGGTGGGACACTCCTGCCCCTCGTAGCACACTAAAGACAATACACACATGCAAAATGGCTTCATCTCTGCATCCATCCATCAAGATATACGCGAGTCTGTTGGATTATTCTTTTAAGTGCAACAAAATGGACGTACTGTTATAAGGTTATGATGCCGTATAAATACCGTAGATATACACGTTTTGTATTGTAAGTTGTGTATATTCGTATATAGAGGGGTACTCTATAAGGAGGCAGCAGGAGGGGAGCAGCGATAACGTGTTAATGTTGCTGATCCTTGCAAACTTTTGAAAACACATGTTCACATCCTTTACATCCCCTAGTTTGTCATGCAGTATAAATAGACGTCACCTCAAACTAATTTACAGAAAAAGAACTTGTCCCAAAGCTCACAGACAGAAATAATGACAGAATTACCACCCTTTTACTCTTGCCCCATCTCATCACACAACTCGGACAAACAGTTCCCCCCCCCTAAAGTGTGGGGGGGTTGTAAACAAATCCTACAAAGGGTGTGAATACTGAGATTTGTTTCTGTGTATGTGCAATGTTGCAGAGAATGAAGAAAGTAGTTTTCAGGAGAGGAAGTTAAGGTCAACCTAGTTAACGGTGTTGATCCTCAGCTTGAAAGACACTCTTCCGGCAAACTTGTCTCTTTCACTTCCGAGGGGAATGTTGTTGGCGTTGATCTTGCACTCGATGTTGACATCTTGATTGGCAGTAATGTTAAGGAACTTGACGGCAACCAAAGGCTGAGAGTAGTTCACCTGCAGAAACAGATCCAAGGACATCTTTAAACACAGGAAGTGATGCGTTCTGTCCGGAGATACATGACAGCTGCTCGGTTATTAGCTGCAATATTTACCATATGATGTAATCTTTCGATTTCAGACACAATCTTACCTGAGCTTTCTTGCCATAGTAAGGGTAGTACATAAGGTTGAAAGTGCCATTTGGAGGGAAGTACATCAACTCTCCGATCTTCTCAGAGTCTTCTCTCTGAGGAGGTGAAACAACTTCATGAGTTACAGCCATTTCATATATGTAGGAGAAGCTCATTAATCTCCTTCTTTTCTCTACATCTAATTTCCCAACATGCCCACTACCTAGTTCAGCAGTTGATTTAAAGGAACAGTGTGTAACATTTTGGGAGATCTATTGGCAGAAATGGAATATAATATTCATAACTATGTTTTCACTAGTGTATAATCACCTGATCTAAGAATTGTTGTGTTTTCGTTAGCTTAGAATGAGCCCTTCATATCTACATAGGGAGCGGGTCCTCTTAACAGAGTCCGCCATGTTGCTCCGCCTTGTTTCTACAGTAGCCCAGAATGAAAAAAACAGACACTGGCTCTAGAGATAGCCTTTCGCATTTTTTACGTAACTTTAAGGCGACCATAGCCGCCGTCTGACTTCCGTTGCTCCTAAAGTAGTGTTATTATAGTAAGGATGGCGAACGGCGTTACCACGGTTTTGCACTCGGTGGCCCATGTTACCACAGTCTTGGAAAGGAAGGAGTGAGCAGAGGGGTACTTAGTTGGTTGCAATCATAGACTGTATAAAGATTGACGACCCAAAAGGGAAGCCAAAACATCCCGATCGACCCCTGGTGGCTGGCTGCAGTATATTACACGTCAAATTTTTTTTTCCCAAAGATGGTTTCTGTCATTTTAGGTAGTTCTTATTTATCTATCTTTACTTCACTTGTCTTATTTAGTTCTTAATTAGTTATTTGATGCTATAAAAGAGAGACCCATGAGACGTCATGACTTGCAGCTGTGAGTCTCTCTTGCTAGCAAGCTGCGGCCGTGCTCGGCCCGCGATTGGTTCGGGTTCAGGTGACCTCGATACCGCAGCTCCACCACCCAATCACTTCTGCTCAATTTCAAGATGGCAGCTCCCGTATCCGAGATATTTTGGCTTCACTTCTGTACAGTTGGAGGAAGTGGAGACGTATCGACCATCTTTATGTATGTTTGCAATCTGCAACCACACCACTAGATGCCACCAAATCCTACACACTGTCCCTTTAAAGCAATACACATCATCTTGATATACATATACAGTATCTACAATCTGCACTACTGCTATGCATGTTTGTAACGTAATCTAAAGTCTAAAAACGCAGGTTCTGTCCCGTTCTTACCCATTGATCTGGGCCAATTCTGTATCTCTGAGAGTGAGCAAATTAATGGAACACAATGGAAAAAAAGAAAAAAAAGAGGAGGAACATGCATGGATGATGTAAGTGACAAAGTGGCAGGCAATACAGATATGCTCGTTGAAACGATACAAGCACAGACATTAAAGGGAATGGAGACGAGAGATAGGTGGCATATTGCAGATGAGAGGGAGGCACAATAGCTCTGAATGGGCTGAAATCCAAATTGTTATGTTAAGCCTGTCATTGTGAAAGACAAAAAGGGGATTACCTTTGCACCACAGGTGACAAACGGAGCCTGTCCAGTGTTTCCTGGCATCAACCCAATCACCTGGGGAGACAGAAAGACAGCACGTCTATTCCCATGTCACTCTTATTTAAACAAAGAGGAGAAAATCGTGTTTAAGATATGCCAGAAATTAAAGATAAATGCAATAAACAATGACTATAATCTTGATGCTGAGTTTCATATTTTTACTGGGATAATCTTTCCCGTATTCCCAACCAGTTTCATTATCTCATGTCTCCTAGCAACACCATCCCTTCCCCTTCCCTCTTTCTCTTTCATACCCGATTCAGCTTTATGATGATGCATGGCTTGCCATCCTGGTATCCATAGTAACGATCACCGATTCCAGAGCATTCCTCCAGAATGGTGCGGTTGAACTGACAGGAGCGCTTCGGGTTGTTCTTCACGTCGCCGCTGTCGTCCTGCAGGAAGTACTGGTCTGGGGTACACTCATTGTTTTTCTCGGCTTGGACGGAGTTGTTGTAGGCTGCAGGGGGAGGGGGGGGGGGTATTTTGTTTGTAAGGGCTTATGACTCAACTAAATCCCTGGCGCAAATCAATCCCTCTATCTCTTATTAGGTGACAACAATTCATGCTAGATCGTTGGATAATGCAACAGCAGTGACGAGAGGCCGAGAGGCCGAGAGGCCGCGAGCCACACTTACGTGCCAGGAACTTGTCCAGGGCCTGAGCGTACATGTCCCAGCTCTCAGTGTTCTGGATGTTATAGACAATCTCATAGGTCTCATCTGCTTTGGGTCTAATCACCATGCCTGTGAGTGACAGAGAGACAGCAAGGGGTTTACGACACCACGCCACAGGCTGTGACCTGCATTCATGCAGTTTGTATCATTAGCTACTGCACCTGGTGTGGAGAGCCTGTCCTGCCAGGTTGGTTTGTGGTCGTCCAAGGTCTGCAGCATGACGTACATGGTGAGTGCAAACAAGCCGGCCAAGAAGATGTAGAAAACTACATAGAAGAGAAGAATAAGACCTGCAGACAAATAGAGAAGAGAGTGAGAAATGGAGTATTATCATAAATCAAATTATTCAGTTCAATAGACCTTATTCCTTCTGTACATTTGGCATTTTAAACTTAGAAAATAAGTAGGCCTACTTAGAAAAGCTAAATCATACAAATGGAATAAATCAAGCAAATGTTTCTTATTTTATGTAACACTGTACATATACCGTACTGATATTAGAAATAAATGTGTCTCACAAATGTTCATATTCTAAAGTAATATCTAACTAAGCCTTTTTGGCTAGCTTCCCTGCTAAATTCAAGAAGTCATGGTTGTTTTTCCTCAGATTGTTAGCTAATTGTATGATTTCATAAATGTTGCTTTACACATTTTTAATTGTGATGTGCTCACTCATATATTAACATACAGGATTTATGGTCTATATTGGTGTCGGAATAGTAGCCTTGAGACAAAGTCTTCACTCCAATCAATTTCAATTCAGTTCAATTCTGTCCTTTGTAGTAACTAGCATATAGTGTCTAAGAACAAAATGTCAATTAGGGCTGGGCAATATATCGATTTTATATCGATATCGTTATATGGGACTACATATTGTCTTAGATTTTGGACATCGTAATATCGTAATATGGCATAAGTGTTCCTGGTTTTAACGGCTTCATTACAGTAACGTGATGTCATTTTCTAAACTCACCAGACTATTCTAGCTGTTCTATTATTTGCCTTCACCCACTTAGTCATTATATTCACATTACTGATGATTATTTATCAAAAAATCTCATTGTGTAAATAAATATTTTGTAAAAGTATCAATGGTCAACCCTACAATATTGTCGCAATATTGATATTGAGGTATTTGGTCAAAATATTGTGATATTTGATTTTCTCCAGCCCTAATGTCAATGCACTGAAACAATAATTCATTGAGAATACAATTACACAAACAAAGATTTTGTAATTCTCACACACCAACACCAACAATGAGATTATCTAGAACAGTACGTAATATTGCCTGTGTTTTTACATGTTGCTTGGTGCTGACCCAGCGTCTACTGCTGTATCATGCATTGACATTTTCACAAATGTTCTCTTTTTGCTGTATCCAGACTTCTGTCTCACAATACTCTTGTTGTGCTGGTGACGGTGCATCACAATGAAAGCTTTTTGATTTATGCATGAAGGCTACATTAGACGAACATCAGCAACTTTCGGTGAGTGCACTCCATTTCATAATTACCGTAATGCACATTTTTATAAGTAGGAATAATCTTACATCTGAGTAGATAATGGAATCAGCTCATTTTAATTAAATGTTGCTGCTGTGTTGTCTGCGTGGTCACTTTCTGACCAATAAATGTCCACATGAGCCCAGTTAATCCTCATTAAACTAGAGGCACTTCATTCCATCTGCCTCTCTCTTTCTCACTCACACATCAACAACCGCCCTTTAGATAATTATAATGAATTGCACAACATGGTTGTAAAACAAAGTTAATTTGATCAATGAAATGGTTAAAACTGCATGGTTCTGGTTGCTTTCCTCACATTCCCATGTGAATTAAAACCGAGATTGAAAGGCTGGTCCCTGATCAGTTTCATTATAGAGTTTCCCCGTCCACAGAGGGGGAGGAACGATGACAGAGGGGGATACAGGAGGAGGGAAGACAGCGGCCACCTGGAGAGCGGGCCACTGCAGGGTCAGGAGATTACAGGCCGTCATAGACTAGGCCTGTTTCATTAACAGTGTAAGGAGACCATAGTGATAGTGTTACATCAGACAGATTGTTTTTCTCATCAATGAATGTCATTTTTCTTTTGATGGCTTGTTCAATCCAATCAACTGTCTAAAACCTCAAGATATTAAATTTGTAGGGCTGTCCTCGACCAAAGAAATTCTTAGTCGACTAACACTCATAGGGTTTTGTTGAATAATCGATAAGTTGATTTAATCGACAGATCTGTAAAACTCAGTCTCTCCACAAAGAAACACACAAAATCACCACTTTAAATCTTGTGTTTACCAGAGATGTGCTCATAAGTTTCTTGGAAATAAGTCATTCAGCATGAAAAAAAGCATAAAAAACGACTAATTGATGAAAGAAATGTTGGTAGACTAAGTCCAAAACGTCCGATTAGTCGACTAATCGACTAAGAGGGGGCGGCCCTATAAATCTGTATGACATTTGAGCTGTAGCTTTTGCACGATAAATGACTAAGAATTCTTAAAAATTGCTGCTTATTAATTTTGTCATGATTAAACTAATCAATGAACTGACTTGTTTCAGCACTGTCTAAAACATTAAAAAGAAAAAAAGAAATAATCTGTAACATTTTACCACTCTCTACGCTGTATTTTATTCAATGCACAGAGGTTAGTTCGATGATCCCTCTCTGATGTAATGTTTCCTTCTCGGAATGATGAGAAGCAGCTGTTTGTTCCCACCTCAGACATTCCTGTCTACATAGAGAGCAGGAAAAACATAAATAGCCTTTTCTATGACACATCCCTCATTTTAAGCATCAACACCTGAGGCCCGCGTTGTGTAGCAACTGAGTGCCCTGACCCCGGTGCCTCTGCTGGATGGCCCCCAGCGTGGAGCTCGCTCGCTCTGTCAGCAGGCGCAGCATCTGCCTCCCCACACAGCCGGGCTTACAGGAATCCATAACAAAATGTCAAGGGGAAGCTGCTCCACAGGAAGAGGGGGGGAGGGATTACACAGGGGTATCTTGATGATTTACAGCTTGCATGTGTGCTTTATATCCATCCAATTGTTCCTGTATTGGAATCCGAGGTGAAATGAATGAATGGCTGTGAGCATCCCGTCTGTTGCATGGAAAAGACCCAAGCTGAGTCATTAAATATACACAGAGTGAGTCCTCCAGGCCCCGGACCGAGCCAGAGGCACTACAGCGAGAGAGACATCACAGATAAGATGTGACAAAACAAAGTGTTTAAGTTATTTTCCTCTGTCATCCAGAGGGGATGTTGTGCGAGCCGCAAATATGACACCTCCCGGGGGAGACTGGGTGTGCACACGTGCATACGAGGTCAGGCGTGCGGGCAGGGGTGGCTTTCCCCCTGGCAAAGAGGGTGTTAGGTTCACCGTCCGGCCCTCTCGGTCCATGCTGGTGATGGACAGTGAAGCATCTCTCTTTCACCCTGGTTTTTGTTTGCAGACGGCAGTTGAAAGCAAAAGAACAAAAGGCCAGGGTGGGATGGCTCAGCGTCCTGCTCTTTATCCACTAATAATGGCAGGAGGTGTCTGTTTTCTTTCAGAATTAATTAGGAGTACACGCTGCTCAATCGCTTTGTAAATTGGTGATCAAACAGATCTCTGAACTCAAAATGAAAAGCTCCAGAGAAAGAATATCAAACCATTTATTATCTTGTACATGGTCTGCAATCTTACCCCAAGACCAGCATCATGGTTTTGTTTCCTATCAGGCCCTTTAAGGCTCCTTTTCCTATGTTACCATAAGATCCTTTTGTTGTTTTTTGGAAGTGGGAGGTGCAGAACACTTAATGAGTCCTACTTTAAATAGAGGTAGCTGTTGACCATGTTTGCCTGGTGTCAGCTGGTGGCAACGTAGCATTGAAATTGCAGGACTGTTCTATTTTATCAAGGCAATTTCCATATCATTACAGCTCTTTACACAAAGCAGAACACACAAGCGAGTGTTCTGCGTTTCATCCTCAAAGGATCCTTTGATCTAATGCTCTGCACGTACATTATACCGCATAATTAGAAGTGTGAACAACAAATTTGCCTTTTTAAAGAAGACTGGCAAACTGACTGGTGTGTTTTCTTGCCTTTCTCCTCAGGGCATGTTGAGATAAGTGGGACCTGCAGCCAAACAAGTGGAGGTAGAGGTACAATGTGTGCATCATTAGGAGAGTGAGAAAAGGTGAAATGCCAAGTTTAGCAGGCCTACATGTAGTGGCTGACTACAGAAATAGCCTAATTAACAAGCCTTAGAGAGCACAGCTTAAAAAGGCCAACAGACCTCAAAGCACCTGGGACGCACTGAGCTGGATTAAGTTGTACACTGCGGGAGGATTCCAGCAAAAGGAAGCTACAGTCAATGATCCCCTCGGCACTAATAGTACAATGTCCATTCATGAAACATTTATCACCAGAACACCACTGCAAGCAGCATTATTCCAACCGCAAACTCCAGTGCCGTTGAGATCACGTCCCCGGTGTAAAGATCACAAAAATTCCTGAAAGTGGTTTACTTTCCTAGATCCTACCCCCTGATTGAATTGATACCTTCCCCTACAGCCAATGAAGTCATTAGATTAGGATTAAACCCCTCACTGATTTACACTCACTGGGAGGGGCCCGGGTTGGAGGTGATACAAATAGCTTTTGGCCCCCGGCTTTACCCAGATTAAAATGCTCCAATGTCATTAGAACAGGGCCATATGGGCCCTATCATTTCATGAATCTTTGAAACAGTTGCAGGCTGCTTGTATATGGCAGGAAGGAGGACAGTGTTTGGCAGTGCTCCTGTGTTACATATAGAGGATGGGATTGGATTTTAGATCATAATCTCAGGGGGGGAAAGCCTGAAAATGAATGACATCATGTTCATTACGTACGGCTGCAGGCCTACAAACCCGTTTAACTTCAGCAACCCATCTCCCTGGAAAAAAAAAAAGTCTTATCTGCAGCATGTCAAAGCTAGCTTCCAAAGAGAGGAGCTGATGATGGTATGCACTTTGCAGCAGTCAGTGGACCCTGCCTTTGCAGTGCTGCAGTAATCTGGCTAATTCAAATGTAAAATATAACACCATATTACTCCACCCTTTATGCTGAGCGCATTGCGCAGTGAAAGCGGTGCCATAAATTAATAAATAAATAAAGAAACTAGGCAGAAGCAGGATTTTTTCGCTCGCACCGGCTTCCACAGGAGTGGTGCCGCATTCAGATTTCAGCACCAGACTGTAGTGGACAGCAGCCATCTCATTATACCTGAACACTGAGGAGGGAAATAATCAACTTCTTTCTAAATTAATATTAGAGTTACACAGTTTGATTTGAAGGACTGCTCTCTTTTAAGCTTTAGGAAAGGCTTCATGACAGAGACCTGTTACAGAGCCGAGGAGGGACCGTGTTTTGCTGCATTGCTGTAGCTGGACAGTACTCACCCCAACTGCTAGCCGTCCTGCCCAGAAACTCCCTCGTCCTCGGGTTCCATATAAAGTCCTTCCACCCGCTTTTTTCTCCGTCCTTTGCCATTTTGTCATAAAAGTTTGGACCCCTAATAACCGCGCTCTACTGCAACAAGCGCCGGGTTTAGCCAGACAGCACAGAGATATATAGAGAGAGAGAGAGAAAGAGAGAGAGAGAGAGAGCTGCTGAACCACCGCGGCTATCAGAGGAAGAAGAGGGCTAATTAAACAGGTATGCTATTAAAGCGCACTAATGAATGGGAATGAGAGTAAAACCCACTACTGTAGTCTATCTGATAACAGAACGATGGATGGTAATAGTGAGAGGTAGCGGTCCGACTCTGTAGCACAGACCTAGTATCTGCCCTCCCCCCAGCTCTTGTGTGCATGCCGCAGAGTTTTGATGAGTGGTGCAGAAATCCAGTGATACTGCGGTAAAGCACTCCCTCCGCCTCCTTCTACAAGCAACCCCCCCCCCCCCCCCCCCCCCCCCCCCCGCCCTCTCCATCTCCATCATCCCCGGCCGGTAGAGCTGCTCGATCCCGCCTCCTCCTCCCGCCGCCCGGCCAATCAGCTGCACCGCATCCCCACATCCGACGCATGACGGACAACCCTCAGAGCCAATCAGGTGGCAGCTGAAGGCTTCATTTTATTGGCTCTGAGGGCCATCGTCACGTCCCCAAATAAAAACCAACCAAAATATCCCTCTAATATTCCTAAAGGACTCTCTAAAGTGTCTGTGGCTCCCAGTGATAAATTGTGGTCCCCATTGTTGTGTTTAATTATATATATAATATAATATAATAATAATAAAAGAATATAATAATAATAATCACAATAACAACAACAACAACAATAATAAAAATAATAGTTTAAAAAAATAGATAAATAAATAAATAATAAATAAATAAATAATAATAATAAATAAATATAAAATTACATTATTTTATTTTATTATTATACTACAATCATATGGGGACGTTATTAATTAACTAATTTGCAGTCACAATAAAAGGTCCCCAAAGAAAAACCCCAACATAATATCCCTCTAATATTCCTAAAGGACTCTCCCAGTGATAAATTGTGGTCCTCATTGTTGTGTATGATATATATAAAATTATATTATTTTATATTATTATTATATTATAATCATATGGGGATGTTATTAATGAATTCATTTGTAGTTACAATAAAAGAGAAACAGACTCTTCAGATAATAATGTAGATACTTATATATAACATGAACTTCCACCTCAACATGTTGGATTTTAATATAATTTTTCTAAAACTCATATTTGGGAAATTGTAAGATTTCTGCACGTGTGCATTTTTTAAGCATTATTTGCAAATTGAAAGCTACAGGAGACACAAGTTGTAGATCAACATTCAACTAAACTTTTTGCCAGAATAATAACTAATCCTAGTGAAGTAACTATTTGAAATTCAAACTATGAATGTAGTTAAAGGTCTGATGGATTACAATCGTCAACAGCAACAGCCACAGCAGCAGCAGCAGTGGAGAGCGAAGGCAGCGCCCTCACATGGACACCCAGGGTGCTGCAACACCTGCTGCAGAAGAGCAGCAGGGAACACAATGTCCACTTCCCCACCAGCTCCACTGTGAAACACCACGAGGCATGAAAACATGCACGGATCCTGTTTGTTGTGTAAAGTTCATTATATAAAATTTATTTTTAATGACAATATCAATGCAAATATAGCACTACAGTGATTTCCAAGGTACACCGTATCTTACCATATCAATATAGTATGGCACTTGTATAATGGCCACTGTTTTTAGAAGACACACAAAACCAACAGTTTCTGTAAACTATTCTGGAAATGATACCTAGGGTTTCCATATCAGTCTGTGAGAAGGAATCATAGTAAGGTGATTTCATCTGGAATTGGGGCACAATAATCAGTATCATTGGGACATTTTCAGTGTGAGGAGGAATCTCTGCATGCATTGCACTTGCCCATTTCCTTCAACCTGACCTGTGTTTGTTTGAAAATGGACTCAGCAAGCTTGAAAAAACCTGGACCCTCAAACACGAGCAGGTGGGGAACTCAAAACAAAAAGGCCAAGCAGTGACTCTCAAACATTTAGATAGGTCTTCTTTTCACTGAGTGTACTGGTAACTGTACAGCTTGGTGCTAACTATCAGAAAACGACAACAACCAAGAGACATTCAAGTGCCTTAATACTATTACAGAAGGGCTCACTCTGCATGGTACAAACTCCATTTCACGTGGCTCTCAGAAATAAAACAAATATGTAACAATAACCACTATATTAATAACGCGTCTCATGGCGACACCATGTTGAATGAACACCAACCAGTAGTTCAAGATAGCAGCAAAAGTATTCAAAAATGTCAAGACGACGAGCTGTTGAAATCTGTACACAAATAAAAATGAATGTAGAAAAAAGGGTATAAATAAAACACGGCTTAAAGGGAGTCTTGCATAAAATTTAAATAAACAACTGTTGGACTGTGCCTTTCTTTAGAGGGCTTACTGTTTATTAGTAGAACTATAAGTAATGCATGGACTGGCTGCAGCAGATAAAGTACTTAATTCTTTTTAGAAAAAACAAGTGAACAAAGTTATGTTTATACAGTATATGCTACATAATATGTATTGATTACAAGTATGAAAATGGAAATAATTGCTACATTTTCAATACAGTTGTACATATCTATTTACAATACATTAGGGTTTGATTTCTCCTAAGCATATACCATGTTTTTGTGCAGATTGTTCCAGCATTCTGTTTGAGGTGATGGATACTCACAGTCTCATCAGTTGCACCATGTTGTACAGTCTATGTTGATGGGTGTCAGTGCTTGTTTTCTCTGTGTGGTGGAACAATCACTAATGTGCAACTGTGGATAAGCATGAGTGATGAAGTTTTTGTACCATTGATCTGCATCTATATTTGGCTGGACTGCACACTATGTGCCACCTGTCGCACCTCCGATACCCCCCAAAAGCGATATATTCATCTTTTTATACAACCACATGTTATCATAGTGAAGATCTGCCATATGTAAAAGTCTGACATGATCACCTCTACACAGTCTTTTACAATACTGTATGTCTATCGTGACATGCAGAGAGAATGACACAGTAAATATGACTTCTTCAAGTCTTAGATATGTATGTTAGGCTAGTTGACACAAGGTTTTAATTACGTTGCCCCGGCGTCGGGAGCATATTGCTATAAAATTGCAGAAACGTTGAGAAAGTAAATAGATTTACATTACAAATATGCAAACAGATACAGTAGGTAGCTTTTACTCCTCGGTGATGATTATTTGCATCCACAAATGACAATCTATTGATACCAAGACATCTCATTATGCATTCACGATTTCAAGAAACACTTCAATAACTTATCAAATGCCGTTTTCTCATCCGCAGAGTAGTTTCAAGTTGGAGAAAATATATGATTCCTTTATGTCTCAAGTAGTCAGGAGGAAATTTGGCAACACCAATCGAAGAAAACACACCACCCATTATTATCTTCGTTTTGTGGTGATAACACTGGCGTTTTGTGGCAAAAAAATCATTGGCAATTAGAACACATCAAGAAGGACATAGTACAGAGCAAGTACAAATCACCCGGGAAAGAGATTAATTTAGTCTGATTGTAATACTTCCATTCTTCACCTCTTTTATCACCCTTTTTTGTTTCTTTTTTTACCAAAGTCTCCAATAACCTTCATTACTCTCAGTTTATCACACAAATGTGAGCAAAATTCTCTCGTTCCTCTGTGGTAATTATGTGTCACTAAACCCATTTTACTCTCCTCTCTTATTAATTGTTCAACTCATCTGTGTGTTTAGTCTCTCTTCAGTGCTGTACTCACTGGCCTGTGTTTCCCACCTCAGATAGCCGTGTCCCACACCACGGCCTGCGGCCTCTGGCAGGGTGGCGTGCCAGTCTTACGGGGCTCAGGTGTCCGTCTCCAGCTAGGGAGGATGGGCATGCTGTCCTGCTTGCACAGGCTTTTGTCGGGGCGCCTGTGGGCCTTGATCTCTTTGCACAGGCAGCGCTTGCGCTCGATGACTTCCAGCAGCTTGCCGTCTCTCTGGCTCTGTGCTGCGGACGTGGTGGTGCCCCCGCCGACGGGAGGCTGTCCCTGTGCCAGCTGGGCGAGCTGCTGGAACTGCAACTGCAGGTGGTGCTGTTGCTGAAGCTGCTGGAGCTGCTGCTTTAACTGCAGCTGCTGCTGGTGGAGCTGGAGCTGCTGCTGCTGCCGGGACACGCTGGGGCTGCTGGGACTGCAGGGCACTTGAGGCTTGGCCAGACCATGCAGCTGGACACATTGGGGGAAAAAGTCAAGTGAATTTATGTAGTATTTAAAAATGTCTACATAAGCTGCATTATCGCTGCAGTGCTGTGTGCAGTGACAGCAAGTCCTAGCACATGTTGAATGAAGCTGCAGTTCCTGTGGACAGCCACGAGGATGCAGCGCTGCTTCATCTATTACAGGTTGAGGGAGGGTCAACCAGCCGCATGGAGACAGTCTCTGCAGCACACTCAAACTGCGTCAGCACTTGCTATGCAGCCAGAATCTGGGCAAAATGTGCTGCAGCTCATCACTCCAAAACACAGTACAGCATGTTCTTTCATCCACTATTCTCTCTCATTTTCTGATTAACCTACGTCATATACCTTTGCAGCTCTTATCCTTTTGAGGCAGGCCCAAGCCTTATTCTGCTCAGTGGGCATATCTAGCAGCTATAAATAGATCTGCAGGAGCACTGTCTCTAGCAGAAAGGGGAAGTAATAATGAGACCAATATTAACGTTCACTCCCAAATCTACCATGAATGAAGAGTGTAAAGTTATGCGTCTGGGTGTTGTGTATTAACCTGATTCAGGGTTTCTCGTGCTGGTAGGCTGCTCTGTCTCTGGACGTCTCCTCCACCCACCTGTCTCACTCCAGCAGCAGAGGAGGAGCGGCCCAGCCGCCCCACTTCTGTAAAGAAACAAACATTACACTGTGTGCCTGCTAATGAGAACACTGGAATAAAACTTTTCATTTCAACACACAGAGCTGCGAACGACACTCACGTGAGTTGAGGCGGAGCTTTTGTACACTTTGTGCTCACTATACTTTAAGATACTAGGCAATTATAAACTAACTTTGTACTGATGATAGATTTGTTCCTTTATCTGTCAATGTTTGTCTGCCAGCTGGATATCTCAGATAACCTTCTAAACAGATTTCTATTACATTTATTGTAACAGGAACACAGAATTTGATTTTGGTAGCGATCCTATTCTGTAATTTCCACTATTCAACAATTATTGTTTATCCAGACTAAAGCACAATATGATCCTGATTCAATTTTCAATGAGAAAGTTTGTGACCCTGCAGCCATGTTGAGATCAGTTGAGGAAATACCAAGCATCGCCCACCAGCCGGAGCAAACTTTCTCATTTTACAGCTAAACAGTACACTACAAGATGTTTTCTGAAAACATTTGAGGAGAGAAATAGGCATTACAGTAACAGAATATTGATTCATATTTGATCAGCGCTGCCTAGTTTGACCGTTTGATCGGAGTTCCCGAGTGATTGTCAGCTGCTCAGAGACGGAAGGCTCCAGCTCGACTCTGATTGGTAATTTTCCTCCGGTCTGTGAAATCTTGCAGATGCCAATAGGAGCACCGGAGGACACCGGAGGACACAGAGGCACATGATTTTTTTGTCTCAGGCACTACTGTCAGGATATAGTGACCGTTTTCTAACTTTTTTTAATCATATTTGCTCCATTTCTACCCACTGCAGCTTTAATACATCCCACTTCTCAATATTTTGTATTTACTTATTTGCACTGTGGTTATATGTTATAAATTGTATGTCTTAATGCAAATATTTGTACATATTTCTTATATTCTCATTTCTTATTCTTATTATTTACTTACTTCTCTACATACAGTATATTGTGCTGTATATTGTAGCATTATGTACATCATTTACATGTTACATGCTCCTTTATCTATATTTTATTACATTTCTTTATGTTTATATAAGAGCTGAACCGTAACATCCCAATTTCCCCTCGGGGATCAATAAAGTATATCTGATTCTTTTTTCTTTATAATTTCTTTTGGCTTTTTGCCTTTAATGGATAGTGATAGTGATAGTGATAGTTATGAAAGGGGGAGAGAGAGGCGATGACATGCAGCAAAGGGCTCCGGGTCGGATTTGAATCCTGAGCCACTGCAATAAGGACTCAGCCCTTGTACATGGGGCATCCGCTCCACCATATGAGCTACCAGGGTGCCCCAAGTATTTCTGATTCTGATTCTGATTTACCAGCAATATAAATTGCACCCTGTCTGTATGTCTTTGCTCATACAACTAAATTCAATTAAATTGTAAAGTGTTATAAACAACCGGGTTTGTCACAATGAACACACCATAAAATGGGGCCAGGGCTCATGAATGTATGTGTGCAGAGATATGGACCTGTTTATGGAACAATTATTTTATTGGCTCTGCTTCAAGGTAAGTATTGCACTGATTCTCAAGGTAAGCGGCGTCTCTTTGTTTCCGGGGAAAAGGCCTTGAGTGCAGATGCAAAGAGATGAGACAAAGAGACACAGAGCTTCAAGGCTAACTTCAGTACAAGAGGATGCAAGCTGTTAGCTTTTTGTGACAGTCAGAGGAGAGCAGAGGAGAGGAGGTAGTCTCTGAGTCTTCCGGGTTTCGAGAGCTACACCACAACAGAGCCAGCAGAAGAATCCCCATGTAAATCCGCTGCTAGTTCCTTTCTAAATAGGATGTCGTGGTTGGAGGCTATGACTAAAAGATTAGGAACACTATGTGTTTACTTACCTCCATTGCGACAGGCGGGGAAAGTCTGGCAGGGAAGAGGCAGACCAACTCTGGGCAGGGCCCTGAAACCCGGGCTGCTATCCACGCCAGCCAAGGACTCACTGTGACCAAGCGCCCTGCTGGCGGCACTGCTGAAGTGGACTGGGATGCCCGAGTGGCCTCCTCGAGACCCCATGCAGAGGTCCTCCTTATCCATCCTTAATAGGGCATCGGCGCTGCCATTCCACGCACGCCCTTCGTCCTCTGAGACAGGGCAAGGAACAGAATGAATATTTCACTTAAACTTCCTTCAAAAGTCTGATTTCTTTTCTGCACTCTGTATTCAAAATGACCTCTGACTTACTCTCCGTCTCTCTGCTCCCATGGCTGAAGGACAATTTCCTCTGCATAGGCCAGTAAGATCCCTCATCTGCAGCTAAGCTGGCGCTGCTGTCCCAGGGCATGAAGCCAGCTTTCGAATGGAGGGAAGAAGACCCTCCGTTGCTCTTGAATGCCCCCTCGCCTACACCAGTAAGACTCGAGGGCTGCTTCAGAGACGGCGTCTGAGAGCTCCCCCTCAGGCTCTCGTAAGCCGGCGGTCTCCGGAAGCCACCGGAGGGGTAGGTCCACAGCAGGGGGCTGTCCGAGGAGGGAGGCTTGTACGCTGGCAGGCCGTGAGGAGTGTGAGAGCGAAGATGGGGGCGAGAATGAGGACGCTGGGATGAGGATAATGGCTTGGGGGTTGAGCTGGTGCTGCTTTTAGACGCGGAGGTAGCGTGATCCAACTGTAGGGAGTACGGCCCTCCATCCCTATCCCGATCCCTGTCTCTATCTCTCTCTCGATCCCTGTCTCTGTCTCTTTCTCGATCCCTGTCCTTATCCCTATCTCTGTCCCTGTCTTTCTCCTTGTCTCTTTCCCTGTCCCTGTCCCTGTCTCTGTCCCTGTCCCTGTCTCTACCCCTGTCCCTATCCCTATCCCTACTATCCCTACTATCCCTATCCCTATCCCTATCCCTATCTCGATCCCGGTCCCTGTCCCGGTCCCTGTCCCTATCTTTGTCTCGGTCCCTGTCCCTGTCCCTATCCTTGTCTCTGTCTCTGTCTCTGTCTCTGTCTCTGTCTCTGTCTCTATCTCTGTCTCTGTCTCTGTCTCTGTCCCTATCCTTATCCCTCTCTCCTTTATCAGACTTCAAGAGGAAGCTAACAGACTTGCCTTCCCTGCCTGTACTTGAGGTTTGGGTCTGGGTCTGGACTGTGGCCTGGGAACCGCTCTTGAGTGGAGCGGGAGAGTCTCCTCTCTCTGGCTTGCGATAGTGATGGTAGTGCGAGGGCCGATGGTGAGGGTGGTGGTGGTGATGGGAGAAAGGGGAGGTGGATTTGGAGGAGGGTGGCAGAGGTGTGGAGTGGCTCCTGGCTCTCAGTCCGGGAGCAGGTCCTAACCCGGCGTCTCTGCTGTGTTTGTCCTGCTGGGATGCGCTTCCCGACGACGACTCCTTGGAGCCTGACGAGGGAACGTTAGAAGTAGTCGAGGAGGAGGTGCTGGCTTGAGTTGTCACGCTGGATGTTTGGGTTCCCATTTTAGCAGACGCAGACTTGTTTTGCACCCCGACCCCGCTGGAGGCTGCCGCTGGCTGAGGGAAGGCCAGCAGTGGGGGCCGGTGTTGTAGAAGATTGGGGAAAGGGGCTGGGATCTTCGTGTTGGACTCGGACTCGGATTTACTCCCTTGCAGCAGGTAGGGAGTAGGAGCTCGTGGAGTGTGTGGGCTGGTGGAGAGGACCTGGGGGACAGGGGTGGAGGACGCGGACGAAGGCAGAGGAGACGAATGGGAGATTGACACGGTAGCTTTGGGTTTGGAGTAGGAAGGCGAGGAAGAGGAGGGGCGTGGCAGAGAGGAGGAGCTGCTGGAGGAGGAAGGGGTGACGTGGAAGTGTTTAGAGGTTTTCAGTTTCTCATGTTTGTGAGGGAGGTGTCTCTGGGACTCTCTGTCCTCTTGCAGCGGGTATTTCATCTCCTCATAGATGGCCTCACTCTGGTCTGAGTCAGAGTCAGGCGTGGTGGCGACAGGGGTGACGGGGTGGGGGGTGGCCGTCTGGCTGTCTCTGGTGAACACTTGGCCCACCATCTCTATATAGACCGGCTCATCCTCCCCGTCTCCAGCCTGAATCTGAGAGTCTGCTGCCTGGAAATGCAAGGATGTGGCAGAAAGAGGCACACGTGGAGGAAGAGGGTCAAAGGAAAGCTGGGTGCTGGGACTTCTCTTGGGCTTTGTAGGAGGCACCTTCTTTCCCCCGATGTCTCCTGAGTCAGACTTCTTCATGGCTGTAGGAGGAAAAAAAAATGCATGTCAATAAAAAAGATAATTTTCCCTGTAGAATACGCGTCTGAAAACACATTTCTTACCATTTTTCTTCTCTGAGTGTTTGGACTGTGAGTGAGAGGACGCAAGAGGTGGCGGCGTATCGATGAGTCCTCTGCCGTCGCTGGATGAGGTGCTGAGGCGAGTGCTGGGGTGACGTTTGGGTTTGGCCGGGGGGCAGCGGCCACCATGTTGGGATTGGGTGTCAGAGTAATCTCCGTTCTCCAGACTTGTATCCCCGGCACCTACAGCGTGGCAGGACTGCGAGCGCGGCGCCATGGCGGAGGCACAAGAGTGAGGGGACAGGTCCTGGGAGGCCGGCATGGTCATGAAACCCATCCGGAAGTGACGGCGGAAAGAAGCCAAGTCTCTGACTTTGCCGACAGTGGCCGAGGGGTCGCTTTGGTTGGAGCTGCGGTTCGGAAACAGGGTTGGGAAGGTGTGGATAGGAGAAAAATATTGAAGCATGAAGAAATCATAGTTAAGTGCAAAATCATTCATGTACTAGAATTTATATTGAACTGCCTCTTTCCTCACTATCTCTTTGGTCTTCAAACATCATCTCTGCAATAAAGAAATGCCTGCAGGGCTTTCACTGCAAAAGGGAAAAGCCCTGGAGGCTCCTCCATCTTTCGCGTTCACATATCTTTCCATCTGCATTCCTCCACATCTGCTTCCTCCTCAAACACATTCAATTAGGAAATCAATTCCCCTGTCAAAAACAAAGTACTCGTAGTGTACACTGCACTGCTGGAATTCCCTTATTCTTTATATCTTTATATCTTCAGCCCACATCTGTAGTCTCGCCAAAAGCATTTAATCTGTTTCCATGGGAACACTTGTGATTTCCATGTTTTTGATAACTTGTCTTTGAAATCATCAATGATACGAGCTCCCGCGCAACAATAAATAAAACTGACAAAGAGAAAAATCAGACAAAGTATTGCAGTGTTTTACCAAACTGAACAATAGGTGGAATTGCATTCCTTCTTCTGGCTAACTGTGACTTTACTTATATGTAAAATGTACTATATACCTTTTATTATATATTAACCAAATATACTTTTTATTACATTAATCAAAGTACTTCCAGATATAAAGTCATTTACAACAATGGTTAAGTGCTGGCCAAATTGTACTGTAAATTACCAAGGTGTATTGGTGTATGTGTATTAGTGTATTGTGGTATGTGTATTGTGTGATGTGTATTTTACATGTAAAAGCCCAACTAGGGACAAGAGTTGAAAATTAGCAATAGCTATAAACTCTCTGTTCAGTTTCATGCCCTGTATTGTAACTAGAAGCACCAGCTCAACCCCCACGCCGACTTAGCTGTAAAATGAGAAAGTTTGCTCCGGCTGGTGGGCGGTGCTTGGTATTTCCTCAACTGATCTCAACATGGCTGCCGGGTCACAAACTTTCTCATTTTACAGCTAAACAGTACACTACAAGATGTTTCTGAAAACATTTGAGGAGAGAAATAGGCATTACAGTAACAGAATATTGATTCACATTTGATCAGTCCTGCCTAGTTTGACCGTTTGATCGGAGTTTGCGAGTGATTGACAGCTGCCTCCGTTGAATGAACAGCCAATAGGAACGCTCTTTCTCTGAAATGACCAAAGTCTCCGTCACGGGCTAGATTTTTTTAAAGCCTGAAAACAGAGCCAAGAGGAGGTGCAGAAGTCAAGTTTTCTCTCAGAACACTTGAATTACAATATGCTGAGAGGTTATTATGGAATTTTTTCCCAATGATGCCAAAAATATACTGCCTACTGCAGGTTTAACACTATAGGATCCAGATGCTTATTATTATCTCTCATTGTCGTGTCTATGCATAAAACGCCACGGTCTTGTTTGCAGTTTACACAAATCAAAATAACTTATCTTAAAACACACTGAGGAATTCATTTTGAAGGGCATCATAAATACACCCCAGACCCTAAAATTAGGTTAAATAATTATGGACTGTAAACCAGAATAAACTGTGCTAAGTTGCTGATAATTTGAATTCAAGCACAGTTCAGTCATCAGTGTTAGTGCTTCAAGTTGTTGACATTAGACTGTGAGCTCTGATGCCCTGCTGAGTTTGCCAAAGGCTTACAAAATGGCTCCTGATAACCCTCTGCTTGCTCCTCTGCTTCAGAGATAGGTGCTGCAATGGTGTGGTGTCTCCAGGGGTGTTGTGCTGCTTCACCCCACAGCAACACAAGATAAGTCCCTGGCCTTTAAGCTACCTTCAATCCAACAAGGTTGAATTACTTTCCCCTTTACAACAGACTTTTCATTAACGAGGCTACTGTGAAGTGACTGTACTTACACAAAATGTCAGAGGAGATGAAACAAGTATTCACATCTGGGGTGGAAATACCAACACACAAGGAGTGTGAAGATATCAGAATTTACTGCAGCAATGCGGGAAGAAACCACAGGGGCTGATTCTTATTCCAGGTTTGTGTTGATCAGCCACAGGGAGCACATCTGGATATCCACATCTGTGTCTACACGTTTGAGGCTGCAAGAAATTGTGTTTCTGAGTGTGTAATTAAACAGCTCAAACGCACGATTATTCGGTGTGAAAGCGATTCATTATTGCACATAATGGCGACACATGACTACGGGTCACGCAGCGCTCTCTTTTAGATCAGTTGCGCTCCCTGTGAGGCAGTGGAGCACAGGAGAAGACAATTGGAGCTTACAATTTGCAGACAACATTGCAAGCAGCAGAACGGAGGCCGCTCATCACGGGGAACACAGAGGCTCCTATTTACTTCCTGTTAAATCACCGTGTGAGGCAGTGTGTGCCTGAATATGTGTCTTTATGTGAGCGGTGTAGCAACAAAGTGCGTCTGCATCTGCACAAGTTTGTTTGTGCCCTTGAATGCCTGTGGAGATGTACTTGTGACTCCTCAC
The DNA here is from genome assembly GCA_916701645.2 of Sebastolobus alascanus. Lineage (NCBI taxonomy): Eukaryota > Metazoa > Chordata > Actinopteri > Perciformes > Sebastidae > Sebastolobus > Sebastolobus alascanus. Next base: position 69,747 of record CAKAOJ020000255.1, on the reverse strand, counting down.
AATCGACACAGATACTAGAGGGCCAAAATTAGCCCAGAGCAGAGGCTGAGCAGCTCCTTCTGCTCTTTTTTTTCTTACTTCTTCTTCTTCTTAGAGCAGAAGAAGCTCTCTTCAAACCGAGACCAAATGCTCAGCTGTTCAAAGAGTATCTGGACTCTCACCTCTCTATTTGCTTCTGGTTCTTTGTGCGCCAAATCTATAGTAACTGGCACTTGAAGCAGTAGTTTGGCATTTTGGGGAATACACTTATTTGCTTTCTTACCAACAGTTAGATGAGAAGATTGATACCACTATGCTAGTCAGCTTAATATGAAACTAGAGCCAGCAGCCAGTTAGCTTAGCTTAGCATAGAGACTGAAAATGGGGGGAAACTATTAGCCTGTCATATACCAGCACCATGGTTCTCTGCCGGAAAACGGTGGACTACGCCCTCCGGGTGGGGAGTGAATCTTTGCCCCAAGCGAGGGAGTTCAAGTATGGGTAGTACCCAAGTGAGGGTAAAATGGAGCAGGAGATGGACAGGCGGTTCGGTGCAGCGTCTGCAGTTATGTGGGCGCTGTACTGGACCATTGTGGTGAAGAGGGAGCTTAGCCGGAAGGCAAAGCCCTTGATTTATCGGTCCATCTACGTTCCAACCCTCACCTATGGTCATGAGCTTTGGGTAGTGACCGAATGAATGAGATTGCGGATACAAGCGGCCAAAGTGAGCTTCCTTCGTAGGGTGGCTGGAAGAGCTCAGACATCCGGAGGGAGCTCGGAGTAGAGCCGCTGCTCCTTTGTGTCGAAAGGGGACAGCTGAGGTGGTTCGGGCATCTGATCAGGATGGCTCCTGGACGCCTCCTCCTTTTCCGGGCACGGCCAACTGGTAAGAGGCCCCAGGGTAGACCCAGAACACGCTGGAGAGATTATATAGCTCGGCTGGCCTGGGAACGCCTCGGGGTCCCCCAGGAAGAGCTGGAAAATGTTGCTGGGAAGAGGGACGTCTGGAATTCCCTGCTAAGCCTGCGGCCCCCGCGGCCCGTTCCCGGATAAGTGGAAGAAAATGGATGGAAAATGGATATACCAGCACCTCTAAAGCCTCCATTAAACTCCTGAACGTACGCGTACACGGACAGCTGCGGACACCACGGACGCAATCCGCTTGGAGGACCCGTTCCACACAAGCGCAGTAGATTGCTACGCTACCACTTTTAGCATAGTGGTCACAACAAATTGCCGGTACGTGGATGTCAACACAGAACCTACGCATACACCCTTTGATGACAAAATGTACGTTACACAGACCGTAGCGGACCCTTATAGACTCGCGAAAGCACAAAGTTTAACTGCGGCTTATGGCTCACTAATGGGGGGGGGGGGGGATGACAATTCTCCAGGAAGTCACTGCTGCCAAGAAGTAGTCCTAGAATAGCACACAGTATATTCAGAGTGAAAAAGCGTTTTTCACAAAATGTTGAACTATTCCTTTACTTTGCATTTTCTTCAGTGAGAACAGTGTTTGTGGCTCTGGTGCACAGCTGTAGAAAGTGAGATTTCCATGTCTTTTTGATTATAAAGCAGGTTTAGGTGCTATATAAATACTGTGAAAGTATCAAAATGCTCAGTCCACGAAGAAATGCACACATCCCGTATTCATAAACTGTGCCTTTTAAACGAGCCGTCAGGACTTCCATAAGGTTGTGATGTCACAACAATACAGTCACCGGTAGAAGTGCTGCTAAACTCTGTGTGGTTGACACACAAGTAGAGTGCTGCAGGGATGACGTATTTTTGTAGGCCAATCTGGAAGTTAGCATCGCCCTGGTTCCCTCGACAAAAAGCCAAAGAGATTTTTCTATAGGGTTTTGGAATAAGCTCTGTGGCAAACAAACGTTTATGATACTTACACGTTTTGTTCAGCAAGATAATCTTCACAAATGAACACCACTTTTATGGTTTTTGAAGCGTAAATGCAATCGCCAGAAGTAAAAAGCTAACGTTAGGCTATAAAAGAACTACACCATGGTCGCATGAGCGCGAGTATACACAACGAGGCTGTAAAGACGGATGAGTCGGCATGATGACGTTTAGTAGAATCATTTAGCCACTTGTTAGCAACCGCCTTTTTTAAGACTGGTAAAGGCTTAAAAATTCACGAGTGGGGTATTTATTGATGTATTTTATATCATAGAACTAAACGTTAAAATCTCTTAAGCTTGTGTTAACCACAGACCTGACCAATCAGAGCAGACTGGGCTTTTTCGAGAGGGAGCTTAAAGAGACGGGCGCTAAAACGGAGCGTTTCAGACTCGGAGTGAATACAGGTATATTCAGACAGACTGTCTGAGAAAAATCATGTGTTTTTCAAACATTAAAGCATGTAAACATGTTCTAGTAGAAACCAAAAATACAAGTATGAACCTGAAAATGAGCATGATATGTCCCCTTTAAATGAAAATCCGTACTAGAGAGTTGAACCTGACAGTGTAGTACCTCTTGTTAATTACCGGTATGATCTGATTGCTTTTTTAATCATAAAGAGAGCTCAATCAGTCAATCAATAGGAAATATTTCAAGATAATTTTCCTCCTGTCTGTCTTCATGAATTTGATGTATAATTCATTCAAATAATTTCTAACAAATGTTACACTTCTCTCAACAACAAAAACGCCAATGCCAATCGAAATGTACAAGGTCAGCCGCTGCTCCTCTGTCGCCTTTTGAACAACACCTTCGGTAGATTTATCTTCGGACAGACTCTTGAATACCTCCTCCTCAGAGTGCAAGATATTCCCAAAAGCGTTAAAGACTGTGATGATAAAGCTTCAGTTGAAGAACTCCAGTTTAGATAATTCTGCCCCTAGCAGCTACCGTCCTATTTCTAATTTACCTTTTTGGGTCAAAGTTTAAGAGTGGGTTATGTTTAAACAGCTGAATGAGATTATCTTTAAAAGAAATATTATCTTTGAAAACATCCAATGTGGTTTGAGGGCAAATCAGAGCGGTTAAATCGTGTCTTGTTAAAGTTTCCGTTGGGTTAAGATTGAGTAGCTGACATTGAGTGCATAGCCGTCCTCATTCTGTTGGACCTTACTGACATATCTGACACAATACATGACACTTTAATTGATTGCCTTAAGTTATGGGTTGTCTCTGGCGTGGTTATAAACTAATCCGAATTTTCTTCTGTCACCGGAAGAAAATTACATAGGAAGTGAAACTGCCTGGTGGTTTGACTCAAAGTGATAACGCACAAGATATTGATTCTTCTAAGAGTATTATTGTAGTATTGTTTACCAGCCTGTGACACAGACAGGCGCCTCAGTAGGTGCCCCTAAAGCGACCCGACTAAAATAAGTTTTCCATTTATCTGTATTATAACTGCTTGTCCACAATGAATAACCACACAGATAACAACTTCTTGAAGCTTCCGCAACAAGAAAATACTTGTCTTTGTCTGACGGAAACTCAAGTCATGTTACATTAACTTTAACTTTCAAGTGTGTTATTCGTGTCACAAAGACTGTTTTTCTGTTTTTGAGGCCGCGCTGACATTATGAGGAATACATTCACATTTTGTTGCCATGACGGCTGCAATGCAATAAATTGTATTCATAAGAAAATTGAATGAGCTCCAATCATTCCCGACATGTTTTTAAAGGCATGAAAGTGCCTTGAACCATGTGCTTAAGATATTATGGATAAAAAATGCCTCTCTTGTATGGGTTTGATGTATCCATAAAAGGGACATAACAGGGATGTGAATCTTGGACTGATTCCCTGTTTATATCAATACATAGTTGGCAATTCAATAGTTATTCAAGTTTCAGAGTATCAGGTCAATGAGTTGATATACACTATATACAGTATATATATATATGGCAAAAAAAAATGATTTTAAATGTCAAGATATCCTTGTCTTGACTCCGTTTTAAATCTTAAAGCTGAAGTAGGCGAGATTGGAGCAAATATGATTAAAAATAAAAAGTTATTTTTATAAAACGGTCGCTATATCGCAACAGTAGTACATGAAACATGCAACCTGAAAAAAATCATGTTCCTCGCCGCCGCCATTGTACAATCTGGTAAAGGAACGCCAAATTCCGCTCACATGACCGGAACACAGCCAATAGGAACGCTCTCTCTCTCTAAAATGACCTGTGATTGGTCAAAGTCTGCCGTCACGGGTTAGATTTTCTAAAGCCTGAAAACAGAGCCATGAGGAGGTGCAGAAGTCTAGTTATAGCTCAGACCACTTGCATTACAATATGCTGAAAGATTATTATGGAATTTTTGCCCAATGATGCCAAAAATATACTGCCTACTGCCACTTTAACTCTGTTTCAAAACAACAACAGAAAACGACTTTATCCACTTTATCATCTTTATCTTCATACGGACATCAGGTGAGCTCAGCATGAATAACATTCAGACAGTGGTATCAGGCGTCAATATATCCAGGTATCCACACAGGAAAAAGGCTGAACTCCTGAGATAGAAAACTGAAGTTATGATTTCGGGCTTCAAGACACACCTTGTTAAAATGTGTTGTAACTCTCAGGAAGAAGCTGCATTGTCTGCATTGTCTTAAAAACATTCCCAAATCCGCAATTCCCCCCTTATATAAGTAATTTAAATATTAAATCAAAACTCAGATACACTCTGTCCTTCCCTACAAATACATTTTACCCCTTCCCTTCAACCCTTTAAAGCCAACATCGACCTCCTCTTGAACACTGAGCAGACTGCAAGTTATTTCTCCCTGCTTGGCCTTGGACTATATATGGAAAACCAAGAGAGACTAACTAATGGTCATTAGGCGGTGTTCGGGCATACACCGATTATGTTACTTGCCAACTGCCCCCACCGTTGTTTTGCTTTTATTTAAATGGAAATAAAACTCATTAAGTTCATTTTTGCATATCAATGCCGTGTTATCAATACATAGTCGAATGATAGATGCTACTGAAACTGAAAGTAAATTTGTCTGCTCCGTACCGAGTCTCAGCACAGAGTAGCAGGAGTCAGATTTCATACACACAGGACGAGAGAGAGTCGACAGACAAGACGATGGCGGAGGATTTGCCGTCAAAGTGAAAAGCAAAAGCGCCTATTTGGCATTATTTGGGATTTAAACCCAATGCTAATAGGGAACCGTAATGTTAATGGGGCACTCTGTAAACTTTTTGTATGAAGCCGTGCAGAGGACGCAGCGGTCATAGACAGTGTGCGCGGCGAAGCGGCTCCGGATGGAAACCTGCAGCCCCGCAGCAAAAGCTCGACCGGAGAGGCCAGACACACAGCCATCCAACGTTAAAGTGCTCTACAGATATTGAGCGTCATCTTTTCTTGTAAAATGTCCGGTGTAATCGGTAACACAAGTTTATTAACCGGTGGGAAAATTTCCTCACCGTTGCATCCCTTATGGTCATAAAAAAATTTAGAAACATTTATAGATTACATTGTGGGAACTTTAAACAAATTACATAAATGACTCATTCATAGCAAAAATGTTGTAAAAACAAGATCTCCGTGTGTGACATAAGTGAAATTTAAATAAAGAAACTGGTGAATGCAAATAGATTTTTTTTTTTTACTGTATATTCCCTTACTTCCACCATTTATTTACTTTTAATTAGCTGTACGGTCAATTTAATTTACAAATTCCATTGTTTATTTAAAAATGAAAGGTGCTAAATACAGGATTTCTATTGCCTCTCAATGGCTCTCAACATGGCGATGGCGAGCCAGCGGTTGGCAGCTAACGGTGCTAACAGCACTAACAGTGCAAACAACGGCGAAAGTGTTGACAGAGCTAACAGGGTTTACCTGAGGGGGGGGGGAACCGGAGGGTGGGTGCTATGCTTCCGTGATGCCGCCGCCGGTCAGGACGGCGTTATAAGCTGTAACCGCCGTATGAGAGCAGTGCAGGGTGGCGGCCGTGAGCTAGCCAGTTGGACACACTCACATGCACTAAAAGCATGCGTGGACGGCCCGGCTATGTCAACAAAGCACAGAGAAGCTCTGATTACAACACACAGAGGGAGAGACTTCAGGTAGACATTACTACTTTAGATCTTTACATAGAAAATAGTTGTTTGATGCTATACTAATGCTCTGGATATCAAATTTAGCACCTTTAATCTATTTATCCATAATTTGATTTACATTATAAATCCCTTTGTAATTTACAAATATTTAATAGTCTTTTCATTTGTCTTTTATTCATCCCTCTTTATCAAATTGTCTAATAGAATATCAATTACTGAATTGCTTTAATATAGGACTTTTTTAGTCCTCCGTATATCTGCATACACACTATAGCTGCAAGGCTACACCCAGACCAGTCCATTCACACTGGCCCCATAATTCTGTGTTAATAAAACCTCAGCTGGCAGCGAGGTTTGCTTCCACCAGTCGCCACTACTGGGAATAGTCTGTCTGCCTGTATTAGTGCCATAAGAAACTCTATTTATAAAACTCATATTGAAACTCACCTATTTACCATTCAGTATCTCCACAGACGTCTCTGCTTTATAAAATGTGATTTCTCTCCTGAGGGCCGTGAGATCTCAAACTGTCTACCAGTGCCCTTCATACTTTTTCCTTTGTCCCTCCTCTCCCTCCCTCACTCCTACCCGTCCTGCCTCCAGTCCATTTGGTTTCCATCCTTCCCTCCCTGTGTGGTTTCATCCCCTGACCCGGCCCTGTTCGTAATCATCACTGGTCATGTCCTGCTTCTCACCTCTGCTGCTCTGGCAACGCTCGGCTCTGCTTTCATCGCTCATCATGTCCCGCTGTCCCACTTGCTGCCCTACACCTCCACTGGCTTGATGCTGCCATGACGCTGATCTCTGCTGCCAACACGAGGGCCTCCAATTACCGCTGTGAGTCAGAAAAGCACTGGACGACGCTTCTAAACAAACTGAGTGCTCGTCCTTGATGTTCTCCCTCTCCTCTGCGAATTTTGTGAATTATTATGTGACTCACATTTGAACAGTACATCTCTCCGCTGTCCCCGAAGCACACGCTTTTCAAAACAATACCGTCACAACCAAACGGGGGTTGTTCACACCTGTTTTGTCCACTTTTGCAGAGTGCCTGAATTACTTCTGTTATTATTTAATTTGTTTGCTTTGATTCTTGGGTATCTTTCAAATGCAGTTTAAATAAATTAGATTTCATTGGACCCTAAAATATAAAATATAATATTATTAATATAAAGTTGTTTCAATTGTTATTATTATCATTAATGTACACAAAGTAAAATTAAAAAAAGTAAAAGTACTCATTCAGCTTAAAAATGCCCCCATGAATGTTATAATATCCTATATCACATTATATTAGATTGTTAATATGGATGCATCGGTGCGTAAGTAGCATTATACTGTTGTAGCTGTAGAGGTTGGGTAGTTGTTGAGGGGTAGATTAGTTCAGTGATTTCCAACTTGCGGGTTGGGCCACCTCCAAAGGGTCACAAGATAAATTTGAGGGGTTGAGACATGGTTAATGAGGTAAAAACAGTTCTGCTAAATAAATTTATTTTTTCAAATATTGAATAATCTGACCTCTTTGAGCCTCAAAAGTTGATTAAATTGAACTATCTGAGAAGTTTAGAGGGGAAATCTGTGTCTGGTGGACAACTCGTAGGCACAAGGGACCCCAACTTAACACTTTCCGTAGGGGGAACCAAGTCAAAAATATTGGGACCCACTGGTTTAATACTCAACATTGTGTTATATTTTTGCTGTATAGTTGCCAGATAAATGTAGTGGAGTAAAAAGAACAATACTGCCCTCTGAATTGTAGTGGAGTAGAAGAAAAAAGTGGCATAAACTGGAAATACTTTAAGGTCTTGACAAAATGTTTAAGTAGACGAATATTTGTTTTTACAATAATACATCCACAGGGCCTTTAGAAAGATGCCGAATAAAAGTATGGCTTTTCCTGGAAAAATTTATGATGATTGTGAATTAATCATTTTTAAAATTTGGGCGGGTCCAAAAGGAATGTTTTGTTATTTCTGTGGAAGATAGCTGATGTTTGGTTCCCGCTTCTAACAAGGCTTGTGAGCCAATAGTGAAACGCCGTTGGTATCACGTGATATCTCGGGGTCGTCAGTTAGTGTGAAAAAAACGGATAAATGGCTTAGATTGACGGTAAGTGCCTGGCAACGACTTGTTCTGAAGTGAATGCAATGGAACGGGGGATGGAGAATGCAACATCTAGTGGCTGAATGTTATCAATGTTATCAATAGCACCTTTAAGTACAGTACAAGTAGATCAAAAACTGTACTTAGATACAGTGCTTGAGTAAATGTACTTACTTTCAACCACTGCTGGCAGGCTGAGCTTCAAAAACTGCATTTCCTGTTGTTACTATTCCATAAAAACTCAGAACAGGCAGCGTTTTCTGATTCTTTGTTGGAAAACTGTACAGAATTTTGTGTGTGTGTGCGCATGAAATATGCATTTCAATTTTTACATTCTGTTTCTGTCTTAAATGATACAACAGCCAAACTTTCATCTTTGAATTCTTCTCGCTTCATAGGAAAACTGAAAAAACAAATGTGAATGACCCACATTCATACGAAACGTCACCGTGAATGAAAACAAACAGTCTCTCTAAAGCTTAAAGGTTAGAACCTCTGAGGAAAGTATCGGTAGTCACATGTGTATTGAGACTAATCAGGCAACAACTCTATTTAATTTTCTTTTTCATCGGTTTTTGCCCTCTGAGATTTTAGCTGACATTACAGTAGTTTATCTCATCTACAGAACATATTAAGTTCATTATGAAGTTACGCCATGCAAATTTGTCCGAGACTTTTCAGGCGAACCCCTGTGACCTCATGAACTGCGCTTGCGAATTAAGATTTTGAAATTAAACTCATTCACGCCGGCTAAGAGGTTTATATCCCCGCTGAACTGAACCCTAATGTAATCCCATATATGCAAAGCTCCTGTGAGCTCATCCTCTCACCTCTTTTTACTTCCCTCCTGGTCCCTCTGCCTCCAGTCCAAACGGCTCTTACGATACAGCAGGTTCATGTCGCTGCGGGGTCGCTCCTCCTCGCAGCCTATGACAGCGCAGTGCAGCCGCTTGCTTCGCCGCTCTATGTCACGCAGGAAATGCTCGACTGCCACATCCTGGGCAGAGCCAGAGCTCATGGTATAGAAGAAGACTCGGGAGAGCAGGACGTATGTCACAGGCAGCCTCCTCCAACTCACCTAAACGAGAAGAAACAAGGGCAATGTTTAAGCTCATTAATCATTTAAAAAAAACATGTTTAACAGCCTCCCAGCCTACTTGCAAGCTGACAAGATTGACAGTGATTACTTTGAGATGTGGCGATGCACAATGAAACCCAAAAACCCAAATTACTGGCAGAACTTTAGGGGAGTCGGAGCTTATCATGCTCATCGTGTCATGGCGAACAATCCTGCCCATTACTCCAACTGGCAGCCTTCAGAGCAGAGACACAGTGATGCATGATGATGGAGGTTGCAGCTTTGTTTACCCCCAACCTCTAGTGTATCACATGAAAAACTATTTATACTTTCATTATCAGTTATGAATATTTGAGTAAGCATGGTAACTCAGCTGCAGAGCGTCTCTGGCTGCAGGCCCCGGGATGGCCTAGCTAAGCCTTGTCTGCTAGCCAGACAGTAATGCGGTTTGTCATATGTAGCGCATGCACAGCTTCCTACTCACGCTACTCACCCCATGAGAAGTCAGGCCTGTTGTGGGGCAGATATCTGAGGGCCCAACAGTGTTTTCACGTTGGAGAATGTGGAGGGTGCGACACAATTGGCTAAGAAAAGCGCAGCTGTCAGCTGATGCACATTTCCAGTGTTTTTCCATCATAAATAGCAACAGAGTTTGAATGTTGTTTGAGTGGCGGACAGTGTGGCATCATCACTGGTGCTTCTGGCATCAGTTGGCTTCGAGTTGAACAGCACTGATGGGGCACGACACTGAATCAGTCACTTCATATGAGATGCTTTAACCGAAGCTTCATATATTGTGTTTCCAACATTGTTGGTTAGTAATTATTTTTTTTTGGTTAGTAATTCTAATGGCTCTATGGCTGTCTGTAACCTTTTAGTGTCTTTTTTTTATTATTATTTTTTATTTCCTTCCTCCCTGTCTAACTTGGTTATATGTCATGATGATGGCTCACATCTTGGAAAATAAAGTTATAAAAAATTAAAAAGTAAAAATAATTGAACAAAAAACAAAAAACAAAATAAAAATAAAAATAAAAATAAAAATAAATAAAAATAAAAAAATAACAAAATAAATAAAAATAAAATAAAATAAAGATAAAAATAAGTTATAGTAAGCGGTTACAGATAATAGATGGATATTAATAATAACAACAACAACAACAATAATACTAATGACTCATATTGCCAGGTCTTCTTCCTCACAAAGCAGGAAACAGTAAAATATTATAAAACAAATTATGTTCTGTGCTTGATACTTCTCACACACAGTCGTGCATTCACATGTTCCAATGACATGTGAATCTACATGTGAATCCATTTTAATGAGCTCTGAATTTTACTGTTATGCTCCTCGACTAAAGATGCAGAGCAGCATGAAAAGGGCAGAAAAAAATTACATGACATTTACACCTTTCCAGCAGTGTGATGGCTCCTCTAATTCTGTACGTATTCAGGACCACTTAAACCACAATTACCATCAAATGCACAACATCTTTACGGTAGAACAATATCTCAACCATCTCTCATTATAAAGACAAAAACCTCCACATTTGGAGCATCAGGCGCTGTCACCTGGTCTAGGCGGCATGTTGAGCCGTGTGTGATTCTTTTGTCACAGCCCAGTGTGTCATCCAGTGTTGTCAGCGTGGCTACTGCTATTCTTGTATCCCACAGCCATCGCCACAACCTCGACCGCCGCTGCTGCCACGCTTGCTGACTCAATGTTAATTAGGTTAGGGAGCTGCGACTGTAGGTTGGGCTTTTGTTAACTGGAGCTTTGATTTGGGGTTTCGAGGATCTGGCAGCTGAGCGGGCAGCCCTGCAATTGCCGCATTACAGGCTGTGGGTTGGCGTGCAATTAGCTAAAAGAACCAGGAGAACTTCATCTTACATCTGGTTCGTGTAATCAAACTGGGCTGCAAACATCGTTTTTTAAAGACTGACACAAAACATGAAGTGCAGTCATATAGGTAGGCTGTGATCAATCCCTGGAGCCACTTCACTGTCAGTCCCAAATAAATTCTGAGCATTTAGCAAGTGGTTTCAGGAGCATATGTAGGGTCAGGAGTCGCTTGAATTCCTCTCATTAGAACCAGGAGGCAGATGGAGCCATGATTCATTTAGCTGGATCTGCATGCAACACTGCAGACTACTCATTCATGCACATAAGCAAACAGATCACACATACTGAAATCCGCCATACATGCTAAACACATGCGTGCACACGGGGTGTGAAGCAGTAAATTGCAAATGCTAAGCAGCTGATTTGAGTGTGGATCACTGATGACACTGAATTCAGATCATTATCAACAGAAAATTTGGAAATGAAGTCTCTTGGGTGTAAGAAAGAGCAAAGTTATGAGTGAAATATTATGCAGTTGCTTTGCACAATGATATCTTCTGTCGAAAATCTTTCTCTGCCACTGAATTTAACACTTCTGGAAGGCTTTGTGCTGCAACCCTCTGCCTCCAGCCTCCACCTCAGCAAGTGGCCCTGTAGTGTTGCTGCACCTCACTGTGAGCGAGGCAGCAACGCTGCAGAGTGGAGGGACACGTCACAGCACCGGCCTGGCCTCGACAAAGGGGCAATATTTCTACGAAACATATTCAAAATACACATGTAATTACTTTGTGTTTTGCAGACATCCACAAAAAAAGTGATTTGACGCAAGATGACACAAATACCAACCTGCCTCCTTTTTTGATCACAAAAAAAGCATTCATAAGATATATTTGCTTTGCAAAGCTGCTTGACAAGTAATTAGATTAAAAGGAAAGATAGTTCAGAAAATCTTGTTTACTATAGACATCATCTTCTTTCGTCTGCACACTCAGTCCTTGGATGTTTGGGTTTGCATCCCTTCGAGGCTGAGTTACTGTATATAGCAACTTAGCACAATTAAACTTTGTAATTTAGTATGTGACGGTAAGTAAGAAGAAATCAGTAGGATTTTGTATGTCCACAGATGTTTACGTCTAGAGCTGCAATGATTAATTGATTAGTTGTCAACTATTCATTTTTATAATTTATTATTTATTATTTTGATAATTGATTAATCTTTTCTTCTTTTTTTTTTTTGCAAAAGTCAAAATTCTCTGATTCCAGCCTCTTAAATGTGAATATTTTCTGGTTTCTTTACTCCTCTATGAGAGTAAACTGAATATCTTTGAGTTGTGGACAAAACAAGACATTTGAGGACGTCTTTGGGAAACACTAATAGGCATTTTTCACCGTTTTCTGACTTTTTATAGACCAAATAACTAATCGATTAATCGACAAAATAGTCGACAGATTAATCGACAATGAAAATAATCATTAATTGCAGCCCTAGATATTATTATAATAAACCTCTTTTCCTCTGATTAATTAACAGATTAATCGACAAGTTGCAGCCCTATTTACAGCTCATCATCATCATCATCATCATCATCATCATAATCGTCATCATCATCATCATCATCATTATCAATGATGTGGGGTCTTTACTTTTAAATAAACACAAGTTACTGTACATATGCTTGAGTTTATTCAGTTTCTCCAGCCATTTCTGCCCACCACCACTGTACAGTATCAGAACTTCACCCCACAGCCACACGGTACACCACAGTCACCGCACTTCCTCCAGACACATTGCTGCCGTTCAGCCAGAGAAACAAACAGGGAGAGAAGACGAGAGGAAGCAGGAGCGAAACGTTCAGGAGAAGAATGAGCAGCAAAGAGAGGAGGAGAGAACGAGGTGGCGAGAGAGAGAGAGAGAGAGAGAGAGAGAGAGAGAGAGAGAGAGAGACGGGAGGGGGCACGGTGAAAAATAGGGGAAGCCAATAAATGGAAAGTCACCGAGGGATCAACCGGGGCTGGAGATAAATATGATTAGGCGGAAAACGTCAAACTGGAGACAGAATATCGAGGAAGGGAACATGAGAGTGGAGGGAATAAGCAAATGGAGGCGAGGATGGAAAAACAGTGAAAGGCAGCCAGACTACAAGAATGGGGGAGGGAGGAGAAATCAAGCCTCTCACACTAGTCGCTGTGTGTGGTCTCCTAGCAACACTGTCAGCCATGCATCTCTTCCTTAGCCACTGAATATGTAACAAAGGAGGACGTCAGCCTCGTCATACGTGATGATCCCAGGGTTAAACTTCGCTGCCGCTTCATTTGTACCTGATCCCCCAGTAACAATATCTATCTTAAATGGAGATAGCATCTGTCTCCCATAGCAACCACACAACCTTGCTGCTTCATGACGTACCGAGCTACGCGCCACACACTCTCTAGACGTTACAAAGGCTGCTACTTAGACATATCCAAAATAGGAAGCCTGACTAATACACTCAAAGGAATAACATGACATTTTTATTGATTGCTTTTAAATGCTTTCAAGGTTGATTTGAATGATTTTCTTTGTCAGTTGAATCCCTCCTCTCACTTCAGCTGCAGGTCTGGATATGAGAAGCCAGTTATTAAACATGAAAATCAGGTATAGGTGTTTGCAGTATAGTAATATTTCATCTGCTGTCACAGTGGGAAAGGGGGCCTTGAAGTGAAATAGATATCAATGTGCACTTGGAGAATAAAATACTAAGACTGGAATACTAAAACTGGAGGCCCGTGAAATCACACCTGGTTCCTCTCAAGATCACTGATCTACGAACAAAATGCTCAAACCAACTTCCACATGTGCTGGATGGTCTGAACAAAACCACGTTGCAGATAACGAGTATAACATCATTCAGTTGGTAAAACGTTCCCAGACACTTGTTTATAATCTTTATTTTCCTTTATCAAACATACCTCTAGAGCAAAGGCTTGTGTGACGACATCACCATTGAACGGCTGGCAAAGCAAAAGCAGCTTTCAGAATATAAATATTGACCGGTGCCGAGAACTAATGTCCGCTGAGGATTCATTTCCTTCCTTCTCATGAACATCTGGTTGGTATGTACCTTTTTCACATTCAAATGCACAACTGATTTGTTTCAAACTCTTACGCAGGCGCATCTTGGTTGGTGACTGTGATTATGGGTCATGGTAACATGGTCGTGCTAATGATATATGTCCATTGATTGTCATATAAGGCATAATAATTAAGTTTATGAGCTGCATAGTAATAAAGGGGAAACTGAAAAATAATGTCAAGATTTCAAACAATTGACTGAATTACATCTTTAAAGCAATGGTTCAACATTTTGGGAAATACACTTTCTTTCCAAGAGTTATCTTGATACCACACTCATGTCAGTACAGCGAATTTAAAGGTGCACCCAGCGGCCTGTTAGCATAGCTTAGCACAAAGACTGGAAGCAGGGGGAAACAGCTAGCCTGGCTCTGTCCAAAGGTAACAAAATCCACCAACAACCACCTCTGAAGTTCACTAATTAACACTATATATCTTTTTTGTGTAAGCTGTACAAAAATGTAGCGTTAAGTGGTTCTGGACTATTTCTTGGCCAGGTGGAGTAACTTCCTGAAGTCTCTGCTGGTTGCCTGGTAACCTCATGCAAGGCCTATGGAAGGAGGCTGGGACACCGGCGGACATGGGTGTCTAGCTATGGGGTATAACACATGTGCAGTGTAACTGAAGCTGCGGTCGTGCGTTGCGATTGGTTCAATTTCGGTGAGTGCAGACCAGATTTTACTGCGCATGTGTTGTACCCCAAAGATATGACGCGTTGATGAAGCGTGACCCAGCCTCCTTCCATAGGCCTTGAACCTCATGGTAATGACAAGACTTTGTTTTATGTACAGATTAAACAAACAAGATATAACGTGTTAATTAGCTTTAGAGGCGCTGGATTTTTTTTTACGTCTCGACAGAGCCAGCCTGTTTCCAGTCTTTGTGATAAGCTAAGCTAACAGGCTGCTATCTTTAGCTTCATATTTACCGTACAGACATGTGAGTGATATCAATCTTGTCATCTAACTCTCTGCAAGAAAGAGAATAAGAGCATTACACCAAATGTCAAACTATTCCTTTCTGACAAAGTGACAAAGACCAGCTCATATTCCTTCCAAAGTTAACTTTGTGCTGACAAAGTACAAACATGTTTGCAAAATATTAATGGCCAGATGTCACAGTCACACTTTCTATTCACAGAAGTTCAACTTGCACTGAGAGATATTGTCCTAAACATTTGGTCAGTCAGATAATTTATGCTGTATCACACCATTGACCATTAAGTGTTGTGATGTGGACAGGATATCCTTCAACACATCTGAACAAGGGAATACTGAGACACTCAAACCTTGCATAACCGGTGTAGTGTAGAGGTCACCTATTGTCAGTGATTGTAAGGTGTCATGAGCCACGTATCGTCCTACAACTACATGAGTTGCTCCTGTCAAAATTATAGAGAATAAATTAGGCGTGATATAACAAATCAACCTCATTGTTTGAATGTCCACTTTCTTACCATACATTACCTTCTCCACTAATACTGTGTTTGATGTTTATGTTTATGTTAATGTCGTTTTTGGCACCCAATTTGACTGTTATCAGGCCATTAAATAGGCGTTAACCGTTGCTATAAGCACTATAGATGTGGTTTTTTAGATGAATAGATGATAAAACCTAATATTGGTTGTAGTAGGCCCCTACTGACCCACATCTATGGGGCTTATAGCGACCGATAATGCCTTTTGTTATCATTTATTTTGTCATTTAATTGTCTGACAACAGTCTAATCGGTTAGTTTTGGGGTCTAAAGGAATGCCTGTCCATCTAGAGTGCCGAGATGCGCTGTACAAAAGATGATCAATGAACTTGATATAATAACGCATAACTTTTGCATGTGTATTTCCTCCCAAAAAGAAGGATAACTGCTTAAAAGTGGTTCTGTCAGTCACGCAGGATGCTACAAGTTCTCTGACAGACGTATTGCACGTGCAGACTTTGAGACATGTCAGCCTTGAAAGAAAAATCCTTGGAAAGCTTGCGCTCTGCTAGATCGACCTGCAGAGTTAGGACAAAAACAAAAACAACCTTACCCTCCCTAACAACAAAACAGTCACCTGAGATAAAACCTGCTCGAAAAGCCAAGCAACCAGACAGATGCTACTGGTAGTTTGACCCATCTTCTGTTTGTAATTGTAACTACTGGAGACCTCCTCTCCCTCTTGTGTCTTGTTTTCCTCACTATCACCTGTTCTGGGCCGCTCCTCCTAAAAATCTCCTAAAAACTGTCCATACGCTGGAAATTCTCATCTACTCAGCAGCCACAAAGGCATTGTGTGAATTTAAAATATGGAGGGAAAAAAACCTGGGAGCAGATATTTTTTTTCACATTGAGCCTAATTAATATGTATTTTGAAGTGTGTCTGTGGTGAAAAAGAAAATGAGATTATTCAAATAATTCCCTCATTGTGCATCACTAAACCAGAAGTCACTATTTTCACCCGTGGGTTATGTGGGGCTCTTTGCTGCTATGAGCATCGCCTCGACTTTTCTTCTTCTTCTCCTCATGCACTCATGCTGTTGTGTGCTGAACGCTCTACAATATTGCATTGTGCAGTGAAATGCCTGTGGCTGATGAGAATGGACAGGAGGAGGAGGAGGAGGAGGAGGAAGATGTAGAGGCTGATGTATCACTGCAGGCCAGGGATGGAAGGCACATGAGAGGCGTAGAGGAATTTTGCAGATTTTTTCTCTTGACCTCTTTCTGATGTTTTGGACATAAAATAAAAAAGAAATAACCTCAGTATTTCATCAGGAGGGTCGCTTGGAATAAATCAAAATTTAACAGCATGTTGCATCATTCTTTTTGTGGTCAAAAACCCCAAATACGCTCACTTAAATATACATGCATAAGATACCTCGCACTCTTTGGATTCCTTCTCCTTGTACAACCTGAGTGACCACTAAATTTTTCATGGACTGCAACCAAAAATACCCTACAAAAAAAGCTTTCCCTGTTCCCCCTTGCCCTGTGCTACCAGCCTTGAGCCACAACAAACTTGCGGAGATGCTCAGTGTTTGTCTCCACTATGCACCGTTCCTGCCAACAAATGAATCTATTACTGTCAGTGTGTGTGTGAATAAGTAAACATCTGTATGATGTGTGGATCATGAACAGTTCTGAAGAGCTGCAGTTATAGAGTGTAACATGCTAGTAAAAATACATCTAAAATAATGCTCATCATTAATTCCCTGTTCAAAAGGTCAGTGTATCTTTTGGTCATTTGATTTTCCTTTCACAAAAGGATATTTAAATACAAAAAATTAGTGAGGCAAATGTTATTTGATTTTCATTTTAAAATACAAAAAATAAAATTGAAATACAAGGCGTTTTTCTTTATAAGGGTCAAAATGGATGAACTAAACTTAAAAAACGGGTTGATTTTCATTTTCTAATTCTAAAAACAAAAAATAAAATCACTAGAAGACAGAAACGAAAAAACGCCCATTTTTTCATATTCTGCAACCAGAAGTTGCGTAAGAGCACGTATGAGGACGGTGCTGTGTATGAGAGAAAAAAAAGCACGGTGCTGCTGTGTAACTGAAGGTGATGAATATGGGTCAGTACATACTGTAGTTTTTTGAAACAATAAAAGAGTGTGTCTCAGGGAAGAAGACATGACTGCAAAAAAACTAACTTCGGTAAAGTTGGAAAGATATTAACAGATTCGAACTTCCCGGATCAATAACTCATAACCGAAACGTTGTTAAAACACAAACGACGGCTCTTTCTAACCGTAGTAAGGTAGACAACGAGCTACAACCTCATTTTAATCAAAACGAGCCGTCCTCCGAGCTGGACACATAACATTGGTCTGTATGTGCAGCCGGACTTGAGACAAGTGGTCAGGGACCGTCTACAAAGTGCAACGCCGAAAAGAGATGCTATAGAAATATTCAATAACTTCAGTCTTATGCAGTGTAATACCACCAAAACTACTTCATACATCAATGGCCTCTTCCTGATTATAATACAACACGTAGTTTGGAAAAATATATTTTTGCATTATTTTGGTGATTTTGTATTGGAAAAAATACAAAATCACTGAAGTTATTGAAAAATATTCAATAACTTCAGTATTAGTCTGTTGTCAGGCTATGTAATAGTTGTTATCAGTCGCTATAAGCCCCATAGATGTGGGTCAATAGGGGCCTACTGCACCCACTAGTAGGTTTTATCATCTATTCACATGGTATATTTCCAAAAGAAGGTATAAAAGAACAACCAACAATGTGTAGTTGTCTGTGTTCATAGTTATTTTAACCCAAAACACAATGTTTTTCACTTAATTTAACTAAGTGGGGTTTTGTTGCCTAAACCTAAAGAAGTTGTAGTTTTATTGCCAAACCTACCTGGGTTTTTTGGTCTAAGAAGTTGTAGTTTTGTTGCCTAAACCTAACAGTTTTTTTTTGCCTAAACCTAAAGAATTTGCAGTTTTATTGCCTAAACCTACCTGTTTTTTGTGTAAACCTAAAGAGGTTGTAGTTTTATTGCCTAAATCACCTGTTTTTTTTTGTCTGAAACTAAAGAAGTTGTAGTTTTGTTGCCTAAACCTAAAGAAGTTGTAGTTTTGTTGCATAAACCTAAAGAAGTTGTAGTTTTGTTGCATAAACCTAAAGATGTAGTTTTGTTGCATAAACCTAAAAAAGTTGTAGTTTTGTTGCCTAAACCTAAAGAAGCCTTTTTGTTTGTGTTCAAAACGTACGTTTCATTCAGTTGTAAAACATGTTGGAACGTGTTGCTTTTAAGTTTCACTTTCACAACATAGTAGGCATAGTAGGCCCCAATCACCCACATCTATGTTGCTTATAGTGACTGATAACACCTATCTAATGGCCTGATAACTGTCAAATCGGGTGCAGCAAGAGACGACCAGTGAATGACCTCCCGATCCCCTCTTCCCACCTCTGCTTGCCCTTGCCTTCATCGTCTTCTGCTAGAATCTGCAGTTACCAAGGTGACCCACTGCACTTAGCATACATGAACATGGCCTACAGGTCCACAAGCTCTTATACAACACTGGACATGTTTCTTTCTTTTGCACACATATAGGGTTCAAAACGATGCGGAAATTCCACATCATATCACAGAATAAAAGAAGCACCATGCAGAGAAAGACAGAGACGCAATGAAGATTGGACAATGAAATCAGAAGAAAGCTCAGAATGTGTGCATCATGACCGTCACTAGACGTGGTGTGACAAAAGAGTGCAAAATCGCCCTGTTCAAATTTTTTTGCAGTGTTCCCTCAAATAATCTGCTTTCAGAGACATTTTTCAACACTGTAGATAAGTCAACTCACATCATAAAAAAAGAGAGAGATCCCATCATATAAAAAGAGAAACGCTCTTTTTTGTTTGCTCTTTGTATTTGGCTGCTGAAACCCAGACTGTGAGGTACAGCGCTGCAAGGGAAAAGAGTGAGAACTGAAAAAAACCCTCCACGCTCGCGCCCCGTGCACGAGGGGAAGAGCTCCACTCTGCAGCTGCACACGCTTCACTGAGCCAGCATCCCTCTCTAACCGAGAGCTGACTTATTTTAGATGTGGATTACCCAGCAATATTGCCTGCCTCTCTGTTAGTTTGTTCGTTTAAAGTCTTTTGAAGTTTCTTCTTGGATATTTATTAAAAAAAAAAAAATACTGATCATAAAAAAACCCTGTCAGATATAAGTGATGTTGCACATTTAGCACTAAATCGTTTCACAGTACATGATGTTCTTATCTCTTATGGATGTGAGAAATGTCTCGTCTGCTCTGACTCTCAACACAACAACACGGATGATCTCTCTGAGCCAAATCAAACCTGCTCGAACCAAAGCTGAACCTGTTTCATGATCCAGAGCCCGACTTCACTACAAATGCTTACAGACTACTGATTCGAACCCCACAGTTTGGACTTATTTGATTCACCTATAAAAAAAGCTAAAAACATCATAGCCCGCGGCGCTTCAGGCTGTCCCTGCCCCAACAAGACACACCTCATAAACTATTCAGCAACAATTAAGCAAAGCCCAGTAGCCCAAAGCAAAACAGGGATCAGTTGAACATCACTGCGAACCAGACATATGATTTGCCTCCCGGCAGCTTGTAGTGGGCTCGACTCATATCTAAAAAGAGCTAGTACATTTTAAATTGCCTTATTTTTGCCTCATTTGCAGTGCAATAGAGTGAGAGGCTGAAGGATGAAAAATGGACGTGGACACTCGGGTAATTTCTATCGAAAAATCAAATCAAACAACATCAGAATTGTCCCAGTAAGTCATGTAGATATTATTAGAGCAGCAACAATTAATCGTTAACTTTTAAGTTAATCGCCAACTATTTTGATAATCGATTTATCGCTTTAAGTAATTTTTTAAGAAAAAAACAGTCAAAATTCTCTGATTCCAGTTTCTTAAGTGTGAATATTTTCTGGTTTCTTTACTCCTCTATGACAGTAAACTGAATATCTTTGAGTTGTGGACAAAACAAGACATTAGAGGAAGTCTTTGGGAAACACTAATAGGCATTTTTCAGAATTTTCGGTCATTTTATAGACCAAACAACTAATTGATTAATCGAGAAAATAATCGACAAATTAATAGACAATGAAAATAATCATTAATTGCAGCCCTATTCATTATTATAATAAACCTCCTTTCTTCTGATTGAAAGATGGAGCAGCAGCAGCAGCAGCAGCAGCAGCAGCAGCAGCAGCAGCAGCAGCAGCAGCAGCAACAGCAGCAGCAGCAGCAGCGTTGGTGTGATTAGCAAAGCCAGGTATAGGCCACAAGTGGTCTTCCAGCATTTGAATCATCCTACTCCTTGTGCACAAAATCCCCCGATAAGCGAGTCATAGCGTAGGTTGCACAGGATAAGCGTGCACACACACACACACACACACATGCCCACACACACAGCCCTCCCACTCATTCATCTCATTACATACAAATCATGTCTCTTGTGGCCCGGTTGTTTGCATCCCGCGGTGTTCACCAGCATGACAGTAACTCAGAAGAAGAGCTTCTGTTTAGACATTTTGTTTGACAAAATAAAGAATCTGAGTGACAAAGCTTATCGCTGGTAAAGCATACACACTGCCACCTATGATGGTTTTTTTTTTATACTGTATATGTGTGAATAAAATCAGGCACTTTTCAAGAGTTGTTGGAAATCAGTAAGTCAGACGTGTCTAAGAGCATTTTGAGAGAAGCTGAAAAGAGAAGTGGTAAAACCGTACAGGCTTGTTGGCCTTACAGGTGTGATTGGCAGGTTTTCAGCTACAGTGTCTCACTTGAGCGATTCCTATTCCTGTCATTCCTGCTGTTCACTGCGCTGACAGTGATGAAATGAAAAGGCACTAACTGGGGCAAATGGCAGGTGATGTCGGATGTCTGATTCGGGCAGTGTTTTCTTATATGTTGTACTTCCCAAAATGGAAAAAATATCATTGACTTTAACAAGATGATTATGAGTAGCTTGTGTGGAGACTTTCTTTGGCCCAAGTGGCTCCCATCCAGACATGAGAGCGCAACACTTGAACAGTCTCACCTCTGCTATTAGGGATGCACCGATCCAACTTTTTCAGTCCCGATACCGATAGCGATACCTGTGCTTTGGGTATAACGGCCGATACCGAGTACCGATCCGATACCAGTGTTGAATTAATAAGCTGTATGCCTCACTGTGTGGAAGTGTCTGGGATCATTCTTTTATGTCTAAGGAAACATCAGGCTTGACTTAAACATCACTTTCCTAACTTTGTAAAACAAAATGTAACAAATAAATACATAGATAACATAACATACATTTAGGAAGACTAGAAAAGCGCTATATAAATACAAGTCCATTTACCATTTAGTGAATTGTTATTTATTATTAAAATAATAAATCGTACACCAGCAACTTGGTTCAAAATTAACAGGAATTAAAATTCAGGTGTAAACCTTTTTAATGCAGCAACAAATTGGTCAAAACTTAAACAGGGTTTAAATTTCCAGTATATAATATATATAGTCTATTCATATAGAATTGAATAGGTCGGCCCCATTGTCACCGATACCCGATCCAGCTATTTGAGTCAGTATGGGCCCGATCCGGTATCAGTATCGGTGCATCCCTATCTGCTATATCGGCTGTAATAGTTTCAGATGCACCAATGTTCTCAGCACATTGCTCTGAAACAGCACTGATAATAATATGCCAGCAATTTGGTAGAAAAATGGCCATTTTGAAACAAATCAGTCAGATTTTCATGTTTATTTACCCAATATTGAAACAACAACAAGGCTTTTAATAAAAAAAGAAAAATGCAATTAAAATGCTTACTAAACAGACAATGGGTAGGTGGGCCATATTTATGCTATACAGATAAAAGATCACCTTTATTAAATCTCCAATATCTTTGCATTTGAAATCAAATCAAATGCCACCTAACCAATCAGCTGGGCTTCTTTTCAGTCCAAATGAAGATTGCTCTGACATTTACAACACACACTTAAGTCGTCCTGCGTTCGGATTTGCATTTCTGAAGTCACTGTGTACACTCACCTATCTCACACGCAGTTGCCAAACCCTGAGTTTTTTTGCTGGTGACCTTTACAAATGCCTCAGACGATGAATTACCGCTGTGAGATGCTTCTACAACCATTATGCTCCGCATCAGTTTCAGACCCACATATGCAGCGACATGTCAGGGCAACGATGTTTGCGGAACATACGTTTTCGCTTGTTTGCAACACACGGCTGCCAGAAAAATAACATGTTGCCACCTCCTAATGATTTAGTGAGCATTAGTCAAGGTCTTTTGAAGGTCTTTGGCATAAATGCAGCACGTTAATGAGAATAGGGACATTAACACAAGACCACTTTGGACCAGTTATGCGTGCTGAAACATGTATAATTCAAAACAGAGCTACAATGTCCATATCTTGCCAATTACTGTTCTCACATAATGATGCTGAAATGACTTTGCTATGGGCTTCTTAGAATTCAAATGGTACACAAACATATGTAAACACATTTGCTTTCTGTCCCAAATACTTGCATGTTTATCCATGTGGAAGATACTGCGTAGATGCAGATGAATAGGTGGTGATTAACATGGCTTGAGACTGGGACCTTTGTGCCAACAAGAGAGGAGTAACTGTTGGCTCCTCACTTTATTTATTTTGCATGGTACCATGCAAACGGCTTTGAAAGGTTTAATGAGAAGAAAACGGGAACGAAAGAGGGGAAATGAACAAAGATGAGTTGCCTCAAGGAAATCATTACCACACATCATTACTCTTGACTACACACTGCAATGAAGACGGGATGCTGCAAGATGCTTACAATCCAGAAAGAAAGCATTTAGGGGGGAGCGTTTCATTCGGCCACATACGTACAGTACATCCCAGACATCGTCCGGTCAGACAAGGGACACGCATGTACAGCATTTTACAGTGTGGAGCACCCAGCGAGCCAACAACATCCATCCCAAATAAAGTACCAAGAAGTCAGTGGTCATTTGTAGAGCAAGTGGGCGCAGGGGATGTCTCTCCATTTAAAATGTGGCCATGATTATTTTTCTTCCCTGTATCCAGTGCATCACGTAAAAATATAGAAAGCTATCAGACAAAAAAAATGACAACAATTTCCCGAGGAGAACGGGCAATCTGTACGCCTTTATGATATCTATTTAGAGAGGGAGACACAGCTGAAAAAGTCGGATGGGATTCAAGTCTCCCTCTCTTTACTGGACAGCCGATGAGTAAAGAGCCAGGAGAGACAGAAGACAAAGGGGGGTGACATCTAACAATGTCCGAGGCAAGATTTGTACCCAGGACATCGCTGGTAAATGGCATGCCCTTTAATCAAGGAGCCACCAGAGAGAACCTTTAGACACCTTTAGACCTATTTATAACGCAACACTGTGACCGACTCAAGTGCAGGAAAAAGTTGACTGGATCTACAAGAAACACGGGGTTTCGTGTTGATGGGAACTGATTCAACAATACGTGACATTGTGATTATATATACGATACAAAAAACGGTAGTTTAAATACTTAAATCAATTTGACCTACATTAGAGACAAACAGTTTCAGATTAAAGGGGGGGCACTCCATCAGTTTTCACAGTTTCTCAGTCTGTGAAATACAAGTGTATGATGTCATCGAGAAAATAACCATGATGATGTCACGCTGATGTCACCTGGGTTATCTAAACTTGGTCTTGGACAAATCCATAACATACAGCCTGTTATAACCTGGGAGCATGAAGTTTACCAAGAAGGGAGCATCTAACAAAGAGACACTACTGACCAGTCTTTTATAACCTGTCCCTTGCAAGTCTCCCAATGTTGTGCATTCAGGTCAACGGTCACACTTTTCCCACTTCTGAATGCAATGTTCTCAGCTCTTTGAGACAAAAACATACATTAGCTTTGCAAACTCCCTTTCTAATTAGAAGTGTTATACGCTTTGTATACAAGGAAATTAAATAGCAAGATAAAACACCCCTCAAAGAAGTCCCTCACTTTATCAATAGATTAACTAGCCTGCTGATTTAACAAACAAAAAAAAGTCGTCATGGCCCTCAACCAACACCTACATAATATACAATTCCAAGATACCAGTCAACTTCTACACACATAAATACAAACTTTACTCAAATTCACAGTCTCATCTCTCAGCGGACACAGATGTAAACAGACATATCATTAGTACAACTGGAGTTACACTGATACCAGATCAGATCTTTAAACACAAACGAGTCATGTTGTCATTTTTTAAAAGAGGGAGCACCGGCTGTAGAGCAAGAGCTAAAGATTATTTTCATTATCGATTAATCTGAAAATTATTATTTTTTATTATTATTTTTAGATTGTTTGGTCAATAGAGAAAAAAATGCCAGTCACAACTTTGCAGGGCTCAAAGTGACATCTTCAAATGTCTTGTTTTGTCTGACTAAAAGTCCAAAACCCAAAGTTATTCAGTTTACTACTATTTATGACAAAGATAAGCAGCAAAGTCTCCCATTTGAGAAGCTGGAATATTAAAATGTGTTGCACTGTTTCACTATTTCTGCTTGAAAAAATGACTTAACCGAATATTCAATTCTCAAAATAGTTGCTGATTATTTTTCCGTCAATAAATTAATTGACTAATCCTTTCAGCTCTACTGGGCCATTCAATCACTTTTACTAGAGTGTTATTTACTCAGCATGAAAGTACAGGGGGAAGTGTAGCAGCGTGACGGGAGAGAAAACTGTGATGAAGATTCAATCCAAAACCACTAGGGGCAAACTTTAACTGCCTCTGACTGAGATATAAAGTCATCTCGTAGTAAACAAAGTGAATTACTTCTCAGACCGAATAACCAGAAACATCTCTGTGAGCACACGCACAAAGCCAGAAGCACAGTATATAAATCCTTAATTTCTCAACTGATAGCAGTCACTCACATTGCTCGTGTGCTGCAGCGGAAACAGTCTTCCTCTCTCATTTCTGATGCCGTCTCCCTCTGACAGAGCCGAGAGAACCAAGATGGTGAAACCACAGATGGAAGAAGCACCTGCTCTCCCTTAAAGAAACAACAATGCACACAGAAGCCAGCTAAACACGACCACGGTGGTATTGATTCTGAAATACCTGCGCGACTGGCCAGTAGTAGCCATTTATATTACTTTCACCAACCTATTGACCTGCTGCTGCTCAAACTCTAGGGAAACAATCTGTTTGGGTGCTCCAAAGCAAAAAAAAAAAAATCCATTACTGCTCATCCAGACAGGGGTATCCACTCGACTAGAGAAATGGGCTTAAAATGTCAGCATCTGCCACGTCTGTCGCACATCCATCAGTCCCCTGCTTCCCATCAGTCCCTGCATGTGTGGGCCTTCCCTCGCCCTCTCTGGTTCCAATATATGTGTATTCAATCGTCCAAACTGAATTGCTCATCCGTTTTGGAATCAGACATGATGTATCCTGCCGGTCAGAGCAACTGAATCATCCAGTTTATTGGGAAAAGCTAGTCAGAATCCTTTCTCCTTTATTGAAAACACTGGTCACTTTTTATTCTTTCTGTAAATGCATCACAAGCTCTGACTAATTTCATTTACCAAAGCCTGTGGTTGTTTATTTTTATATATGTTATAAGCTCTAGATTTAGCAGGATAAATCCTCAAGGACTACCAATGAAACATATTCCTTTTGTTTCCACACTGCCACACAGAGTTGCTCAATTTGATCACATTTCTGGACTGAATTTGGGATCACCAGGCAAACAAAACGACAGTTAACGACAGGTTGTGCGAGCCCCGCTTCTCCTTCTGCATTCAAGACACACTGCACAGTATGTGTGGCTCACAGCCTGCACTCACTGACCCCAAATACACAGCTGCTCTAAAACCATCCCCGCTCTCCTCTGTTTGTACCGAGGACTGCTTAAACCAAACCGCACAGTCACATATCAGATCCTGTTTATCTGTATCTGTTAGTCTATAAGCAAGACTTAAAGCCATTTATAGGAAGATGTTTCTGTCACACTCAGCTCCAAGGTCAAGCAAGACTGACTGGTAATTAGTTTTATTTTATAAACCAGTTCAATTTCAAGCAGATGGTGGAGCATCCAACATGCTGGTGCATCATCCCTACAGAAAAAGCATATTTCTACACTCACATACAGGGATGTCTGTAATATTCATATTTAAAGTTCCACATTGTGTTTGATTTGCAGCCTGCTAACTGGCATACCTGCTTATTTCAAAATAAAATGTCAATTCAATAAAAGATATAACATTTCCAGCTAGGTCAAGCAGCCCTCTCTGATTCTTCCAATAACATTGGAAGCCAGTCAGGTAGAGAAATAACCAGCCTATATAACACATTTTAGCAGCCCAATAACTACTGTTTATTGCCATTTCTTTAAGCTTGTGGGGTGGTGAGCAAGAAATCTCCCAGTGTGAGTGATGCTCGTGTTGAGGGGCTGTCACGCCCGGGGGAAAAAAGGGGGGGGAAACAGTGTTGACTAACCTTAATTTCACGTTTAATTCACGACCTCCTCGACCCTCATAATGGATCTCATTAGGTGGGATACTGCGGCAGTTTATCGGGTATCATCTGATGTTTTTTTTCCCTTTAAAAACACATGTGGTGATGGAGGCTCTCCCTCATCCAGACGCCTGCCTCTCCCGCACCTCAAAGACGCGCCAACACATCCTCACCTGGCTGCGCACAAACACACACACACATCACCATCAGTGTATTCACAATCAGAGCAACTGTACCGCCCCATTCACACAAACACACATCCCTGCTATACTCTTATTATTATTATTATTATTATTATTATTATTATTATTATTATCCGTAAACATGCAGATGTTTTCCCATCGTGGCCTCCTCGCGCTCACGCTGGTGATGTATGTGATTAATAACGCCGTGCATGCTCCGGCAGCATCACCAGTCAGCTGATGGAGGCTTGTTTTTTGGGTGAAATATTTATAAGGTCTTGTCACGACTGAACTTAAACGCGGGGCTTTGGGGTTTGCACCGCGCGGCGGTTCGTGCCAATATCTCTCCATCTCTTTTGCCTTTAAAACACAGGCCTTATATCCGCCGTCATGGGGCTGCGAGGCTTTCAAGGTTGAATAACGTGGCTTGTGAACACGCAGCGGCTTGCTGTCAACCTTGTATTTCTTGAAATTTACGCGTAAAAACGCCACCAGGCCCCCGCGCGTCTCCTCCGCAATACAGCACATTCTCCGCTGCTAATTAGGCATTTTAGACTATGACAGCTGGCTATATGGGCTACGTGATGTAAGCGACTGATTTATGGAGCAAAAACATGATATTAAACGTTGGTGTGATGCCTACCTTGGTAAGTGGGTAGCCTATGGCTGGCGCAGAGGCAGACTATGCCGATATCCAGTTGCCCGGGCTCGTAAAAAAATCAGACAACAACAACACCACCACGCCGGTTGTTGATGACACAGCTGTCTTGGTAGACGGGAGGGGAGGAAAAAAATTCCTCTCCCCAGATGTGTCAATTGACGTGGAAATGAAAAATCAGTTATTCAGACGCATATCACCAGGACTGACGCCTTTTCCTTGACGCGAAAGGTCTTCCATTTTTATGATAAACAGCGCACTGTTGGAGCCTCCTACTACTACCGAGGCTCGGTGCTGGAGCCTGGCCGGTGTGAGATCTGATTGAAATCCATGATGCAATTCAATGCGACGTTACAAAAATTGTTCCTCTGCAAGGTAAAAACAGCCATCCTTTTAAAAAAAAAAAAAAAAAACAGGCTCCAGCGCGAAAATAAACAGTTCAAGCATGAAGAGGAAAAAACGTCAAAACAAAAAAAAATGCGCCAGATATGAGCGCGCTGTGTTGTGTTCAAGCGCTGGGCATCCTCACTGTGTATTTGCATCCATATTAATATTCATACAGTACTTCCTGAGAGCAGACCAGTGGTTGTTTATAGAAATAGAAAAAGAAAAAAAAAGCATCCGAGGTGGCTTTGAGTCCAACTGCGACGAGAGGCTGTTGTTATCTGTTGGCTGTTATCAGCAGAGCCAAATGAAATTTCCCATTCACGACTCATATTTAGCAGAAAGATTCAGCAGCAGACTCATTAAATGTCCGGATGGATTCTTGATAAAGTAGCGGACTATAATAAACCTAGACTATATTATCAGGATACACAGAAACAAAGCAAAGCTGCAATATATGGGGATATTATGGGCGCGTTATAGTGATGTAACGGGAGATAAAAATAGTATTAAGCATAAAATACGCACACCATAAACCCACAGACATATAAAGTAGGCTAAGCTGTCATAGGAATATTGGTGTGACATTTTGTTTGGACTATGAGCAGTTTAATTGGGGGGGAAATACAATGGGATCTGAAAGGAAAGGAAAACACTGTCTTATTTATGTGTTTTTTTCGTTTTTTAGGGGTATGGGGAATTGTAGCTATAAATACATTTTTTTTTGGGGGGTGGGTGTCACATGACCAACTAGCCAACACATGGCCTGTGTGAGGCTGACACGCCCCCTGAAGTCTGTGGGAGATTACATAGGTGAGGGGGACAGCTGAGAGAGTGAAACGACCCTCTTGAGAAACCCTGGCCTCTAATCATGTTGTAGGTTTTATCAGTAGAATCTTTGGACTACCACAAACAGAGCTGTACGTCAATGTGCAGGGGTCAAAGTCTATCTGAGAGGGGTCGCCTCAACACCTGGAGAGAGTCCACACCTGAATATTATATGTGTAGAAATACTCTGTTACAAGTAAAAGTCCTGCATTCAAGATTTTACTTGAGGGGAAAAGTACCAGCTAGGGATGGGCCATACTAAACTTTTTTAATTCGATACGATATCGATGCTTTTTGTTACAATTTTACCAATACCAATACTGATCATTTCTTAAATGGGTGTGTGATTTGTCAAAATCATGGTAATTTTTTGAAAAAAAAATCATTACACTCAAAGGCAAGTCACATGACACATACTAGCCAGCCTCACATACTAGCCATTAATAATAAATTTACTACAAAAGCAAATATAAGTAGGCCTATAATTGAATAATAATATTTGTGCCACTAAGTGTAAAAAAAAAATAGTCCAGTATTTTACAGAAACACGAATAAATAGTAAGCCTTATAACTTTCAGGGTGTGTTGTTTTTAAATGTTTGAAGAGGGACTCATGTTGCTGTGTGTGGCACTTGTCAAAAATACTGCATCTTTCTGTATTTTTATCTACAGATGTCAAGTAGCACAACACCACGCTGCGTTTCCTTTCTTTCATTCTCTCATGTTTGAGGTGGCGCTTTGTGCTAGGTTCTGATGTCACATTGGTTTCCACAGTCATGTGACACGGGCCAGCTAAATATGTCAGGGCTGTCTTGGCACAAACATTTTATAAAAAGTAGTGAGACCATTTGGAAGTGATGCAACCACCCACGTTTGTATTTATATAATTTTATTATAGATATTTTTTTAAAGTAAAATGAGTAGCTTGTGAGTATCGAAGTATCGATACCACAGTATCGATCCACCCACCATCCCTCGTACTAGCATTAAACTATACTTATATCACCAAAAGGCAACAGTACTCATTATGCAGAATGGCCCATTTCACAATAATGTACATTATATTACTGAATTATAATTATTGATGCATTAATATGTACATTACTTTAATGTTACAGCTGGTAAAGATGGGGCTTATTCTTCATTATTATATACTGTATACTGCCAGGTAGCTTGTGAATCTCACCAAGGGATCGATAAAGACTTTATCCATAACAATACATCATAATTGATTTGTTGATTAGATTTTGCATTAATAATACAAGTCTGCACGGTAACTAGTACCTAAAGTTATCAGATAAATGTACTGGATGATAAAAAGTACAATGTTTCCCTCTGAATTGTAGTGGAGTAGAAGTATAAAGTAGCAGAACATAGAAATACTCAAGTACAAGAACCTCAATATTATACCTTTTCAAACTTAACATAAACAATCTAAATGGGTCACTTTGAACTTCCTATTGCAATGTTTGTTAATGCAGGAGCTGACAGGAAGTTAACTTGGACCAAAGCTGTTGCCCTAGCAACAGAATGACAATGAAAAGGTCAATACTTATATTGGCCATTATTTAGTATTAAAGCTGTAGGGGATAAATAGCCATAGTCCAACCCACTTTCTAGTTTGGCCTCTGTAACAAAAGCCTCACCGTCACAGTGTAATTTCTAAAAGAGTGTTTCTTTCAATTGTCTCTTTGAAAAGCTGAAACATCATCCTGGAACTTCCTGTCTAAATTATATTTTCTATCTGTCTAAATTATATATTATTTCTGTCTAAATGTATGTTCTAAAATGAATCAGAATTTACCTTAAATATACTATAAATTTACTCTACCAGCTAATAACATTTTAAAGTTTCATTCTATTGTTGGCATTCAACAAATACATCACCCATGAGGCTTTGACAGAACAGACACACATGGGATTTAATGTTGAAGTCCCTACACAGCCACAGTCCACCCACGCAGGTGCTTTCACTTAATTAGCCTGATTAGACCTCTACTAAGGACTGAGTGGGTGGGACAGACACCACTTGATTGACATCTCCCTCACCCTGCTGAAAGTTGTGTTGCACCTGTTAGGGTGGGACAAGTTACATTGTTGCCATTCTTATTGGTTCACAGAGTTCGGTGATGTCACATAACTCCCAGCAAAGCTCCACCCATCTTCAACCTGACTGGACATCTAATCAGCTGGGGGAATTGAAAACACCTTTGCGGGTGTACAGGACCCTAAAGGGCTCTTCTCATTTCTCGATTTTGTGCCTCGATCTCAGCGCTCCATCTTGAAGGACATCCCAACGTCCCTAAAATACAGCTCAAGGAGCGAGGAGGCTTGCCAGAGGAGCTATAAGCGAGGATACACCGGTGTGTCCTTTGCGGACGTCTTTTCGGCACCCGTGAAAAATTAAAGAGGTGAGACAATGGACAGCTTATGCAGCTGTGCCCCAAGTCATATTCAAGTGACGTCGCTTTAAAATGACAGCTCCGAGGCAAGGATGTCTCATTTTATTAAAGGCATGTTTTCTCAACTCCTCTCTCCTCTGCTCGCATCTCCCATGGGCGGGACTAAGACGCGAGGAGAGGAGGCGAGGAAAGGAATAAAGGATGTACAAATTGGGAAAAGGGAAAGGCCCTTAGACATGTCAAAGCCGGAGAAGCACAGGTGTAAATAATAACATTAACAAAGGCTCCGTTCCAATAAGTGTCGCAGTAAGCCCCGTCAGTGAGCATGCACAATACAAAATTGCAATGTTTTTTTTTTGCTGCCGTTTCCTCACTTTGTTTTACATTGAAAACCTTCCAGTGGTTCAGGGTGCAGAATCCCTTCACTGTGAGAAGGGCTTGTACTGTGAAACATCTGCAGGAAGTGTTTCACTAACAGTAGCTTAACATCGGGAAGGTATGTAGAATTGATAGAAAAGATAAAAGAGACATTTGTGTCAGTTCATGAGGAGATACATAGATAAGTCTGCTTTTTACAATTGCATTTTTGTAATATCAAGTTGACTAATGCCATAAGAACAGATTGACACGTAATCTTTATGGCCACTAGCGTGAGCAACAACAACGGAGACACACAACACCGACCCGATGATGAAATGGTTGCGTCCAACTATAAAACTTTGTCATGTTTATCTTTGACATTGCTAGTTTCATGTCAAAGTATCAGGGGAGTGGATTTGTTATCAGCTGGTCAAAGTGCATCCTGCATGTGGTTCTTTTCTTCAGCTGGTGAATCTGCATCCATTCAAATTAGCTTTGGAATAAACTCTGATAAGGTAAAGTATTATGTTTTATGATTAGCAGTATGATCATAAAAGTTGTTTTATGTTGTCTTAATGACTTTAAGCCATTTTGGTCGTAAAAACTAGGCTGATAAGTTTGTGTTATGAGCAAATTAAAACTGTCTAGGTTCGCCTGTCAGCTTATTCATATGTAAGTTATTTTATCAGGCTGCTGCCTGCATTGACAGTTTTTAAGCCTATGACTTCCCTAAAGGAGGATTAAAGGGACAGTTCGGATGTTTTGAAGTGGGGTTGTATGAGGTACTTATCCATAGTTAGTGTATTACCTACAATAGATGGTGGACAGCACGCCCCCAGTTTGGAGAAACAGACAGGAGTTACTGCACAGAAGCAAAGCAATGTACTGCTGTGGATGGGGCCGGCAGCAAAACATATTTTGGTCACCTACTGTAAAAGTAAGGCCCACCTAAAAAAATCAATATCAGTTTAAGTATACGCTATATTTGAAATATTTTCACCGCTTTACTGTGCCGTCAGACAGCCCTTTCCGACAGGGAACTGAGGCCGTCATATCCATCTAAGCTCTCGCCAAAGTCACCAGACTCCATTAATATAAACAGTAATTTTAGTTGCTGGTCTACCGCTGCCTCGATCGGTTAGTTTGTTTTGTGCTATTGTGTGACTTTGGTTAGTTCGGATTCACCAAAGATCTATTTTTTTTCCAATGGAGTCTGGTTGCTTCAGTGAGAGCATAGATAACAACCCCGCTTCAAAACACCCAGTTCGGGTGCTGAAGTGCTCATTACTGATGCAATCTGATCTCTACCATAAAGATGACTATCATAAATTTCATTATTATCTCAGATAAAGCAACTTTTGTCTTTTCTACAGGCAT
Source organism: Sebastolobus alascanus (assembly GCA_916701645.2). Lineage (NCBI taxonomy): Eukaryota > Metazoa > Chordata > Actinopteri > Perciformes > Sebastidae > Sebastolobus > Sebastolobus alascanus. The sequence continues at coordinate 36,385 of CAKAOJ020000255.1, read as the reverse complement.
AAAGTATATCATTTACATACCTGTGACCTTTATTGAATGAAAGCACAGTTTAAAATTATCGACTGCAGAAAATTGATGGTCTGGCCTCCAGGTTGCAGGAATGACTAAAGAAAAAACTCAGTGGAAGGAGTTTTTGGAGGCAATAAGCATTCTGCAATTGGTAATATCCTTTCTCTTCTTAGGTAAGATCCCACTACATTAACCCTTTTAGATTTTGTATAACATGACACTAGAAAGTATGTCAAATGATAATTTGTGTTATAGTTACATTAGCTCACCTGTTAATTCACAAGCTTGCCACTGCATCCTTAAAACAGTGGCAACTGTATTCATTTTTATCTGAGCTAACTGAAGACATCTCTTGTACCCCCAACATATGGACTCTGGTATTGTCCAACATTGCACAATACAACTTCAGGAGTGGCCTGTATTATCTTGATGGTGTACCTTATGTTTACCTCACTGTGGCCGCTCTCCACTCTGTACTTCATATGGATGGTGGTGGACTGGCAAACCCCTGAAAGAGGTAAAGGAATTTACGTCATTCATGAATCCCTGAAAATGGAAGAATCCCATACATTAGCTGTGTATCAACTCTATAATACAATATATACTAATTATAAGCAGGTTCTGTAGTGGAGGAGTGACAAAATATAGTTTATTTTAAAAAGTCAGTATGTACACTACATTGTTTGTTTGGTGTGTTGTTGAAGGACTATTTTCCCATGATGCATTCCACAAGGAAGTGGAGGAGTTACTCACAGCTGGAAATCATTCAAACAAATTATGGATGATGGACATTTTAAACAAATTATGGATGACCGCAGTTTTATTGTATCATTTCCTGTTAGTATAAAAAAAGTTATGTATTGCTGTGTCCCAATTTCATACTACATATTAATTCTATACAGTATACGCTAATCCATCCATCACCTGTTACTGCTTATCCTATTCACATAGGACATTGGGCGAAGGTGGGGTACACCCTGGAAAGACTATCACAGGGCTGACACATAGAGACAGACATACATTCACGCTCACATTCACACCTACGGGTCAACGAGTCAACAGTTAATTGACTTTGGACTGTGGGAGGAAGCCAGAGAACCCGGAGAAGACCCGAGGAGAACATGCTAAGTCCACACAGAAGACGCCCCGAGCCTGCTAATCTTTATAGTATATTGTTTTTTGTAGTTAATATACAAGAAATCAACATACTTAACCATTTTGTACTAACAGGAAATGATACAACACTTCAAACTACAAATTCTTCTGCCAAATAAACTTTAAGAAAACAAAGTGCTTTTTCATAGTTTTTTGTTTGTTTTCTGAGGTGTTCCTGGAGCTGTTTCACTGCCATACACAATTAGTTTAAATTTTTTTCAGCTGTGAGCTATTTCCCCATTTCCTTTGTGCATTGCATTGTGGGAGAATAGTGCCCATCAACAGCACAAAATCAAGTTTTAGTGTACACACTGACTGTTTTGAGTACACGTCATTTAGTCACATTTCCAGCGTGAACACTATACAATTAGCTGTGTACTATGGAATTGGGTCACAGCCTATGTTGATTTCTTTCTATAATAACGGCAAAACCAGAATACTACAACTATTACTATATCATGCATACAATATACAGTTAGTGTGTAGTATGAACGATTTCTAATGTCTCCACCAGGGGGAAGGAAAACAAGATTTGTGAGGAAGTGGAGGGTATGGGAGCACCTCAGAGATTTCTTTCCAATCAAAGTAAGTTTCACTTTGTATCTTTTAACACCTTCATCAGATTTGGTGCTCTCATCATCTGATTTGGTTGGAACACATGAATGTGACAGTGATTCAATGTAGCTTGCCAGTAGCATAACTATTTTTGAAACAAAAGTAGCCTCAACCTTAAAATCACTCTTGGTATTATCTGCTGCTATTCTTTATTAAGGCATGTTTAGACATATGGCAAAACATCTATAAGATAACAGTCTTTGTAACGAGCGTATGCTTTTTAAACGTCTCATTCAATGGCCTAATATACGGTGAAAGTGGTTTTGGTTTTATGGTTTACAGCCGAGATTGTTATTGTGATCAACTCTGTTGATGCTTAAATTTTCTTGCTCAGTTGGTGAAGACAGCCGAGCTGAATCCAAACAAGAACTACATCTTAGGTTGTCACCCGCATGGTATCATGAGTGCTGGAGCCTTTACCTGCTTCAGCACGGAGAGCTGTGGCTTCACTGAGCTGTTTCCTGGGGTGCGAGCCTCCCTGGCGATACTGGCAGGACTGTTCAGGATACCACTCTTTAGGGAGTACATAATGAGTGCAGGTATTTATAAAGGACTGTTGATACCAACTATATCGAACACTTTTAAAAAATACAATTGAGACAAATGGAAAACAAAAAATATCTACATGTGATTGTCTTACTTTGTCTGACCAGGCCTTTGTCCAGTCAGCAAACCAAGCCTCATCCACCTCCTTACAAAGAGTGGCAAGGGAAATGCAGTGGTGATTGTGATAGGGGGCGCTGCTGAGTCTCTGGCGGCCTCTCCTGGAGTCAACACACACACAGTGGTCATGAGGCAGAGAAAGGGATTTGTCAGGGTGGCCATGGCGATTGGGTGAGAGCAAGCAGTCTTAAAAACACACAGGAAATAACAGTGGATATATTATACTCACATGTAGCCAGCAGCCCACATCTGGACACACTGATATGACCTCTGATGATCCTCCACAGGGCTGATCTGGTGCCCGTTTACTCATTTGGGGAGAATGAGCTCTTTCGGCAGGTGATTTTCTCAGAAGGCAGTCTAGCTCGGAGGTTACAGAACCTGTTTAAAAACATTGTGGGCTTCGCCCCGTGTCTATTTATTGGCGAGCGCGGGGCATTCCTGCCCTACAAGACTCCGGTCACCACTGTTGGTGAGTGTTTCATTATCCTGTAGGTAAGCCTAACTTCCTGTGCTGAGCCTGTTTTATTCTAACGCTCTGCTTCTTCTTCCTCCAGTGGGAAGTCCAATCTCAGTGCCAAGGCGTGTCACACCCACTGAGGAGGAGGTCGACCACTATCATGGACTTTACATGGAGGGCCTGTCCAAGTTATTCCATGAACACAAGGTCAGCTGTGGACTTTCTGAAAGTCACAAGCTTCGGATTATTTAAACATTTCACTTCCAAATGAGCTGTTTTTATTTGCTCGGCTCACCGTGGATGGGAGTGTGGAATCTGATGTGATGAACTTGATCTTAAATAATACATTGATCCTGCAGGTTTCTTTGTTCATACTATACGTTCTGAATGTATTTGAAAATGTTTAACATGAATATATGCCTTAAATAATTATTAGGATAGGATATCCATTATGTGGGAATGTGTTTTCACAAAGCACTGAAAAAGTTGATGTCTTGGTACGCCATCTTTGTCAGGATTTTCACATATATAAAAGATTAGTGCATTTCTAATATCATTATGCAATAGCTGAAAGTGTGAGGAACATGCGTGAAATAATAAATTATTGCTTGTGTCAAAATGTGTTTCCACATTTAATACTAAATACTAGTAATACTAAAGGTAAAAGTATTACCTTTAGTATTACAAGCTAAAGGTAATACTGCTGGTGCATTTTCATGAACTGTGTAAATGAGATCCCAACAAAAATGTTACTGTGCTGCAGTTCTTACTATTTTCATATAGTATGACCAGGACCAACTTCAGAATTAGAACTTTTACACTTCATTTGTATTTGGAGTGTTTGTACATGGTGGTATTGTTATATTTACTTGTGATAATATTGAATATTTCTTGCACCACTGCAAGGCTTCTGCAGTGTTCTAGTTGGCAGCTGTGTCAAATGAAATGGCCAGCGTGCATGCACACGTGTGATTCAATGGTTTACCCAGTAGAGGGCAACCATTCTTCACATCTGCTTCACTTTCTTTACCAGAAGGGTTGGGGGGGAGGGGGTCTGGAGACGTGCCACAGAGAAAATCATGAGCACAAATGCACAAAAATACATCTTGTTGAACTTAATTGAAAAAAAAAATGAATGTGTTTTCTGTCAATATACAAAATGTAATTAATGCTAACCTTGATCCCAAGTTCTTATCTGCAGATGTCATACATTTACTGATGAATTTCTTCTCATCACTATCTTGTCCTTGAAAGTCTGACTGGCTGCTTTTCTGTATTTTTTGGTTGCTCTGATCCTGTAAGTCACACACAATTTGATTTTATTTGATAAATCATTAAATGCATTAATGTAGTTTGATCACAACTTTATTGAGGAACCAATTTACAGCAGAAGTTTGTTCTTGTTGCACAATAATTACAAAATTAAGGAAATATTTAGGAAAACAAATAATATAATTACTACTATAAAAACCTTTGCTAGTTTGTCATCCCTCTCCACAGTCGTCTCTGCAGGGTTTCCTTCCTTGGCGCTCTCCTCAGAATCCATCCCGCTCCCGGAGCCCAGGAGCTCCTCCTCCTCAGCGCTCACCTCCTCTATCAGGTAATCTGTGATGTTCTTCAAGATGGGGTTCTGAGCCGGCAACTTTTGAAATCACAAACCACACGTAAATGGATAATTCAGTTATGGCAAGATCATTTGAGGGCAATCTGTTTAAACTGTAACTGACGATGAGTGCTGTACCTCAGTGCTCTCTCTGTGCCTCTCTTCCTGGGACTTGGTGCTCCACAGGTCTCCTTTCTCGTCCAAGGCATGAATGAGCTTGGCAGCCAGCTTGATGTCGTTGCGGAGCACCTGCTTGTGCTGAGTGATGCCATTAATGTTACGCACCCGCCGGGCCAGGTCCCTGTTCACCCCTGGTGCCAGTTCACAGTCACGCAGCTGTGAAGGGGAAGAGAGTAAAACAGAGTTTTAACGGCCTCCACCGCTAAAAAGGAGATTACACAGGTAATAAAAAACAGGTGCAAAGGACGATCCAAGGCTACAACACTTTTTCCAACAAAAGGTTTGAATAGATTCGGCAGGCAGAGGACCAACTACTGGGATCCTATTGACCCAGAGCAGCGTCTGGCAGTCTGTCTGAGGTAAATTGTTGCATAGCCTAAACTACTGTAAGCTATTTTAGTTTCCCTTAAGCGAAATGATAAGTGAACAGCGGGAGTGAATTTGCCTCTGGTAAACAGTTACGCTGTTTATATGTCTGGGGCTTTTATTGTGAAAGGTAAGAACGGAAGGAGTGGATCTGGTCTGTGCTGCCTTTGTCAAGGCTGAAAGGAGTAATAAAGTTTGCCGTCTTGGTTAGGATAAAGGAGCCTCCGTGTTGTTGTACACTATAGTGTACGTTTTGAATATGTCCACTCCGCACAACGGGACTGGTTGATGCCTTAAAGTTCCGGAAAAAAAATTGCGCAGCTTTTTCGCCATGTAATATTCGCGTTCTGTGTGAAAGTACTGCCAATAACAACAGCTTGAAAAAATATGTGCGAATTAATTGCACGAAAAAAAAGGCCCCCAGTGTGTAAAAGCCTTAAGAAATTAAAAGAAGGTGTTTCGTTTTTTAAACCAACCTGCGCTCTGGATGGGGGTCAGACAAGCACACACGCAGGAAGCCAGGATATCGCCGACAAAGCTGAGAGAGAAAAACATAAAATGATACAAATGACTCTCCGTGATTCTACATCTCCTGGGCCATTAACACTGCCATCTGTGTTCAACTCACAGCATTAATCTCAGCCTTGGAAATAGAGGGAGCGATGCTCCTCATGAACAGAGAGAAGGTCCTGTGGAGAGGCCGCGGTCTGGGAGAGTCTTCTTTGGGTTTCTTTTCTTCTTTGTTGTCCTCTTCAGCATTCTCCTTTGGTTTCTCCTCTTCATCATTAGATGGAAGAGAGCAAATTGATGGGAACAAATATGAGTTAAAAATCCTGGGAACACAGACACAATCTGGAGATAAAAATCAGATGCTATGAATTTGACTCCTCACCTTCACCCTCTTCCTCATCCTTGTCTTCCACCTCTTCCTTCTTCCCAGGTTTATCAGAGCAGTTGGAATTTGAGTCTGAATCCGAGTTGGAGTCGCTCTCTGAGGCGCTGCCTTCATCATCGCTGTCTCCACTGCGCTTCCTCTTTCTTCTCGGCTGATAAATGAGAACAATAAGGGCTATTAGGTTAATTTCTATCTCTTGGGAGCAAATCATTTCAATAATGGAAGCCACGCTAACCTTCTTGGGTTCAGGCGTTTTTTCTTTGGGAGCCTCTTTCTCTGCCTCCTCTTTCACATCCTCTCCTTCTGTTGCAGCAGCTCTTTCTGTGCTGGCAGAGTCGCTCTCCTCCTGTGGCACAGTTTACAGTCATCAACACAGCACTGTGAAATCTCTACTGCCTGGCGAGGACTGACAAGAGAACAAAACATACCTTCTCATTTTTGTCTTTCTCTACTGAAGGTTTGCGGTCACCATCCAAGGTTTTGAGGTCTTCTCTCTTGGGAGGTTCGGTGCCCCCTGAAACAGACGCCGACTTCTCCCTTTCTTCCTCTTCTTCAGATGGCAGATCCAAGATGCAGAGATCATGATCCGTCCCTCCTTCCATCTTTATCACAGCTGAATGCAAGAAAGAGGGTATGTGCTTCAGGCTACAGGTGATGACTGTAGCTTTTCTTTAGGTACTATCCAGTAATTAGTCTCACCTGCATCCAGAACCTTGATGATGACTGGGGTCTGTTCAATGTCCAGGGAGACAGTATCAAACCAGTCCATGAGGAGATAAATAGATAAGTCTGCTTTTTACAACTGCATTTTTGTGATATCAACTTGAATAGTACCATAAGAACAGATTGACACGTAATCTTTATGGCCACTAGCGTGAGACACACAACACCGACCCGATGAGGAAATGGTTGCGTCCAACTATAAAACTTTGTCATGTCTATCTTTGACATTGCTAGTTTCATGTCAAAGTATCAGGGGAGTGGATTTGTTATCAGATGGTCAAAGTGCATCCTGCATGTGGTGCTTTTCTTCAGCTGGTGAATCTGCATCCATTCAAATTAACATTGGAATAAACTCTAATAAGGTAAAGTATTATGTTTTATGCTTAGCAGAATGATCATAAAAGTTGCTTTATGTTGTCTTAATGACTTTTAGGCATTTGGGTCGTACAAACTTGGCCGATAAGTTTGAGTTATGAGCAAATTAAAACTGTCTTGGTTCGCCTGTCAGCTTATTCATATGTAAGTTATTTTATCAGGCTGCTGCCTGCATTGACAGTTTTTAAGCCTATGACTTCCCTAAAGGAGGATTAAAGGGATGGTTCGGGTGTTTTGAAGTGGGGTTGTATGAGGTACTTATCCATAGTTAGTGTATTACCTACAGTAGATGGTGGACAGCACGCCCCCAGTTTGGAGAAACAGACAAGAGGTACCGCAAAGAAGCAAAGCAATGTACTGCTGTGGACGGGGCCGGCAGCAAAGCTTATTTTTGTCACCTAAAAGAGAGGCCCACCTAAAAAAAATCAATATCAGTCTGAGTGTACGCTATATTTAGAATATTTTCACCGCTTTACTGTGGTGTCAGACAGCCCTTTTTGACAGGGAACTGAAGCCGTCATATCCATCTAAGCTCTCGCCAAAGTCACCAGACTCCATTGAAATAAACAGTAATTTTAGTTGCTGGTCTACCGCTGCCTCGATCGGTTAGTTTGTTTGTGCTATTGTGTGACTTTGGTTAGTTCGGATTCACCAAAGATCTATTTTTTTTCAATGGAGTGGTTGCTTCAGTGAGAGCATAGATAACAACCCCGCTTCAAGACACCCGAACTATCCCTTTAAGAGCGAGAGCTGAAGTGCTCATTACTGATGCAATCTGATCTCTACCATAAAGATGACTATCATAAATTTCATTATTATCTCAGATAAAGCAACTTTTGACATTTCTACAGGCATAAAGTATATGATTTATATACCTGTGACCTTTATTGAATGAAAGCACAGTTTAAAATTATCGACTGCTGAAAATTGATGGTCTGGCCTCCAGGTTGCAGGAATGACTAAAGAAAAAACTCAGTGGAAGGAGTTTTTGGAGCTAATAGGCATTCTGCAAGCGGTAATATCCTTTCTCTTCTTAGGTAAGATCCCACTACATTAACCCTTTTAGATTTTGTATAACATGACACTAGAAAGTATGTCAAATGATAATTTTTGTTATAGTTACATTAGCTCACCTGTTAATTCACAAGCTTGCCACTGCATCCTTAAAACAGTGGCAACTGTATTCATTTTTATCTGAGCTAACTGAAGACATCTCTTGTACCCCCAACATATGGACTCTGGTATTGTCCAACATTGCACAATACAACTTCAGGAGTGGCCTCTATTATCTTGATGGTGTACCTTATGTTTACCTCACTGTGGCCGCTCTCCACTCTGTACTTCATATGGATGGTGGTGGACTGGCAAACCCCTGAAAGAGGTAAAGGAATTTACGTCATTCATGCATCCCTGAAAATGGAAGAATCCCATACATTAGCTGTGTATCAACTCTATAATACAATATATACTAATTATAAGCAGGTTCTGTAGTGGAGGAGTGACAAAATATAGTTTATTTTTAAAAAGTCAGTATGTACACTACATTGTTTGTTTGGTGTTTTGTTGAAGGACTATTTTCCCATGATGCATTCCACAAGGAAGTGGAGGAGTTACTCACAGCTGGAAATCATTCAAACAAATTATGGATGATGGACATTTTAAACAAATGATGGATGATCGCAGTTTGATTGTACCATTTCCTGTTAGTATAAAAAAAGTTAGGTATTGCTGTGTCCCAATTTCATACTACATATTAATTCTATACAGTATACGCTAATCCATCCATCACCTGTTACTGCTTATCCTATTCACATAGGACATTGGGCGAAGGTGGGGTACACCCTGGAAAGACTATCACAGGGCTGACACATAGAGACAGACATACATTCACGCTCACATTCACACCTACGGGTCAACGAGTCAACAATTAATTGACTTTGGGAGGAAGCCAGAGAACCCGGAGAAGACCCGAGGAGAACATGCCAACTCCACACAGAAGACGCCCCGAGCCGGCTAATCTTTATAGAATATTGTTTTTTGTAGTTAATATACAAGAAATCAACATACTTAACCATTTTCTACTAACAGGAAATAGTGATAAATGATACAACACTTCAAACTGCAAATTCTTCTGCCAAATAAACTTAGAGAAAACAAAGTGCTTTCTCCAAATATATTATAGTTTTTTGTTTGTTTTCTGAGGTGTTCCTGGAGCTGTTTCACTGCCATACACAATTAGTTTAAATTTTCTTCAGCTCTGAGCCATTTCCCCATTTCCTTTGTGCATTGCATTGTGGGAGAATAGTGCCCATCAACAGCACAATCAAGTTTTAGTGTACACACTGACTGTTTTGAGTACACGTCATTTTGTCACATTTCCAGCGTGAACACTATACAATTAGCTGTGTACTATGGAATTGGGTCACAGCCTATGTTGATTTCTTTCTATAATAACTGCAAAACCAGAATACTACAACTATTACTATATAATGCATACAGTATACAGTTAGTGTGTAGTATGAACGATTTCTAATGTCTCCACCAGGGGGAAGGAAAACAAGATTTGTGAGGAAGTGGAGGGTATGGGAGCACCTCAGAGATTACTTCCCAATCAAAGTAAGTTTCACTTTGTATCTTTTAACACCTTCATCAGATTTGGTGTTCTCATCATCTGATTTGATTAAATTTGGTTGGAACACATGAATGTGACAGTGATTCAATGTGGCTGGCCAGTAGCATAACTATTTTTGAAACAAAAGTAGCCTCAATCTTAAAATCACTCTTGGTATTATCTGCTGCTATTCCTTATTAAGGCAGGTTTACACATATGGCAAAACATCTATAGGATAACAGTCTTTGTAACGAGCATATGCTTTTTAATGTCTCATTCAATGGCCTAATATACGGTGAAAGTGGTTTTGGTTTTATGGTTTACAGCCGAGATTGTGATTGTGATCAACTCTGTTGATGCTTAAATTTTCTTGCTCAGTTGGTGAAGACAGCCGAGCTGAATCCAAACAAGAACTACATCTTAGGTTGTCACCCGCATGGTATCATGAGTGCTGGAGCCTTTACCTGCTTCAGCACCGAGAGCTGTGGCTTCACTGAGCTGTTTCCTGGGGTGCGAGCCTCCCTGGCGATACTGGCAGGAATGTTGAAGATACCACTCTTTAGGGAGTACTTAATGAGTCTAGGTATTTATAAAGGACTGTTGATACCAACTATATCGAACACTTTTAAAAAATACAATTGAGACAAATGGAAAACAAAAAATATCTACATGTGCTTGTCTTACTTTGTCTGACCAGGCCTTTGTCCAGTCAGCAAACCAAGCCTCATCCACCTCCTTACAAAGAGTGGCAAGGGAAATGCAGTGGTGATTGTGATAGGGGGCGCTGCTGAGTCTCTGGCGGCCTCTCCTGGAGTCAACACACACACAGTGGTCATGAGGCAGAGAAAGGGATTTGTCAGGGTGGCCCTGGAGTTTGGGTGAGAGCAAGCAGTCTTAAAAACATACAGGAAATAACAAGTAATAATAATAACAAATAATAAGTGGATATATTATACTCACATGTAGCCAGCAGCCCACATCTGGACACACTGATATGACCTCTGATGATCCTCCACAGGGCTGATCTGGTGCCCGTCTACTCATTTGGGGAGAATGAGCTCTTTCGGCAGGTGATTTTCTCAGAAGGCAGTCTAGCTCGGAGGTTACAGGACCTGTTTAAAAACATTGTGGGCTTCGCCCCGTGTCTATTTATTGGCGAGCGCGGGTCATTCCTGCCCTACAGGACTCCGGTCACCACTGTTGGTGAGTGTTTCATTATCCTGTAGGTAAGCCTAACCTCCTGTGCTGAGCGTGTTTTATTGTAACGCTCTGCTTCTTCTTCCAGTGGGAAGTCCAATCTCAGTGCCAAGGCGTGTCACACCCACCGAGGAGGAGGTCGACCACTATCATGGACTTTACATGGAGGGCCTGTCCAAGTTATTCCATGATCACAAGGTCAGCTGTGGACTTTCTGAAAGTCACACGCTTCGGATCATTTAAACATTTCACTTCCAAATGAGCTGTTTTTATTTGCTCGGCTCACCGTGGATGGGAGTGTGGAATCTGATGTGATGAACTTGATCTTAAATAATACATTGATCCTGCAGGTTTCTTTGTTCATACTATAAGTTCTGACTGTATTTGAAAATGTTTAACATGAATATATGCCTTAAATAATTATTAGGATAGGACATCCATTATGTGGGAATGTGTGTTCACAAAGCAATGAAAACGTTGATGTCTTGGTACGCTATCTTTGTCAGGATACTCACGGCATATATAAAAGATTAGTGCATTTCTAATATCATTATGCAATAGCTGAAAGTGTGTGAGGAACATGCGTGAAATAATAAATTATTGCTTGTGTCAAAATGTGTTTGCACATTTAATACTAAATTCTAGTAATACTAAAGGTAAAAGTATTACCTTTAGTAATACCAGCTAAAGGTAATACTGCTGGTGCATTTTCATGAATTGTGTAAATGAGATCCCAACAAAAATGTGACTGTGCTGCAGTTCTTACTATTTTCATATAGTATGACCAGGACCAACTTCAGAATGAGAACTTTTACACTTCATTTGTAATTGGAGTGTTTGTACATGGTGATATTGTTATTTTTACTTGTGATAATATTGAATATTTCTTGCACCACTGCAAGGCTTCTGCAGTTTTCTAGTTGGCAGCTGTGTCAAATGAAATGGCCAGCATGCAGGCACACAGTAGAATGGTTGCCCTCTACTGGGTAAACCATTGAATCCAATGGTTTACCCAGTAGAGGGCAACCATTCTTCACATCTGCTTCACTTTCTTTACCAGAAGGGCTGGTGGGGGGGGGGGGGGGTCTGGAGACGTGCCACAGAGAAAATCATGAGCACAAATATACATCTTGCTGAACTTAATTGAAAACAAAAATGAATGTGTTTTCTGTCAATATACAAAATGTAATTAATGCTAACCTTGATCCCAAGTTCTTATCTGCAGATGTCATACATTTCCTGATGAATTTCTTCTCATCACTATCTTGTCTTTCAAAGTCTGACTGGCTGCTTTTCTGTATTTTTTGGTTGCTCTGATCCTGTAAGTCACACACAATTTGATTTTATTTGATAAATCATTAAATGCATTAATGTAGTTTGATCACAACTTTATTGAGGAACCAATTTACAGCAGAAGTTTGTTCTTGTTGCACAATAATTACAAAATTAAGGAAATATTTAGGAAAACAAATAATCTAATTACCACAAAAAGCAACAAGAACACAACACTGGTAAAGAGTGAAGACGGGAAAGGGCAGAGAGAACCTTCTAAAAGAAGTCCATATCATCTGGAGCGTCCAGGTCACGATATTCAACGATGTTGCGTGGATCACCGCGTGACATTCTGAGATGGTTGAGGGTGCAAGGAGAAAAAACAAAGACCAAGGAAAGAAGAATAGAATTGATCATAAAAAAAAAAGAGGTTCAAAACTCTCCAATAGCACAAGATAGAGACAGCTCATAGCAAAATAAAGATCACACGTACAGTGGTCTCACCTGAGGTTGCGTGGCTTCCCCAGGTAGCCACCTTGTCCACGGAAGTTGTCATAGTTGCCTCTGCCTCCTCCGTATTGGTTGGGGGGGTAAGGAGGTCCACCTGTTGAAAAGAAGGACTCAAAATCAACTCAAAAGTGACAGACAAACACATTTCCACTATACTAAAAAAGTACAGTCAGAGAGAGAACATACCACCATAGCCCATCAGTGGTGGACGAGGCTGTGCAAAGCCCATTGGACCCTGAGGACCTTGAGGAGGAAATGGCATGCCGGGAGAAAGCAAACCTGCAGGACAAAACCAGCCAGAGAAAAAGAGTTCATATTGTTGTGGACAAAATATTCCAGTATTTAAGCCCTGGCGCACCGCAGTGAAACATTTCATCATTTATTCAGTCAGTCATTTTCATAGGCCCATTTTTGTCTTTTTTAGGGGGGTACAGGGGGTCTTTGTACATCATCTGAAAGCTGGGAACCTGTGTGTCAAGTTGCTCTAGTCACTCATAGGAAATAAACATGAATGAATTCATGAAAATAAATTGTGAAAGTGTATAAGGGCTTAGAACATTATGACAGAAGTACAGTATATGATGGCCATTCCGTATGTCTCATAAGTTGTTGCAGCAATTTTGGGGTTGATACCATTTGTTATACAGATTGGGTTCTAAATTTAACAATTGTTTACCACACAAGAATGAAATGAAAAAAAAATATCAATAAGCCCTCCAAAACACCAGCATTAGGTCACTAAGACCTTGAGGAACACCATAGAAAAAGCCTTGCTGTGATTAAGGATGCACTGATACCAGATCGGTAATTGGGCAGATACTGACTCAAATAGCTGGATCGGGTATCGGTGACAATGGGGCCGATCTAATCAATTCAATATAGACTATTTACATTATATACTGGAAATTTAAATCCTGTTAAAGTTTTGACCATTTTGTTGCTGCATTAAAAAGGTTTACACCGGAATTTTAATTCCTGTTAATTTTGAAGATTTTTTACCAAGTTGCTGGTGTACGATTTCTTATTTTAATAATAAATAACAATTCACTATGTATTCATTTGTTACATTGAAATTTGTTTGTTGAATTGAAATGAAAACTATGTTTAAGTCAAGCCTGATGTTGCCTTACACATAAAAGAATGATCCCAGTCACTTCAACAAAGTGAGGCATACAGCTTATTAATTAAACGCTGGTATCGGATCGGTACTCGGTATTGGCCGATGCCCAAAGCCCAGATATCGCTATCGGTATCGTGACTAAAAAAGTCAGATTGGTGCATCCCTAGCTGTGATTTGGTATCAAAAACTTTTAAAATTTCGAGATTTCTGCAAGAGTTGCATTTTTCGTTGATTGGATGGCGAGCACTCCTGTTCTGGAAACTGCTCAGAAACCCCCTTATTGTCAATCTACCTAAGAAAGCCATCCATCCTCTCAATTCCCCAGGTCTCTTGTTTATGGTTGTAAAGTTTCATGAGGCTGTGATTATCCTAGAGGTCACCACAGGTCATTCTATACAGTGAGGTCAAATTTAAAAAAATGGCTCATTAAATGAAATGGCTACTATGGGAACTAACATCATCACACATGAATACAATTGTGCTCATTGGATCCAAAAGAGTCTTAACTTTACAGTCATACCCAATTTATGCAATTGTAAGAATGTTTAGTATCTGAGTTGATAAGATAGAAATGTTGTGTCGACCTTGACCTGGGCCTGGAAGAGGAGGAAGTTTCATCTCTGGTAGTGACGGTCTCTTGGCATCCATCAGGAAATTGTTAAAGAACACCACTTCCTTTTTCACTTCTTCAATTTTGTCACCATGTTTGTTCAGGATGTGCTTCCGTACAAACTCTGGGCCCTTAAAATGAACAGTGACAATAAATTATTACAGGTAATGTACGCATCCTCTAACAGCACAAGAAAGAAATCATCGAAACATGTCAAACAACTGTGAGGAGATCTAATCAAGATCAGATCACAACACCTCGACATGTTGTGCTGTCCTGAATACTCACCTTGAATTTCTTGCCACTGAGTGGGCAGAGCCATTTGTCCTTCCCCAGCTCTTGAGTGTTGGCATTCACAAACTTCTCCACCTCCTCCTCTGGATCCTTGCGGCCCATCTTCCCTGCTTCGTCCTCTGACAGGATTTCTTTTAAACTAAACAAAGGACTCAGCTTCTCCTCCATCATCTTCTGCCATTGTTGCACTGTAACAAAATCATGTACATTCAAAACTGTGCATTCATTGTTAAGTGTAGCATACATTACATAAATATAGGATGTTTAAGTTGTTAAGAAACTGCAGCAACATGGTGTAAAAGCCTGTGAGGAAAACACAGCTAATGTTAAAATACCACAGAAGTACAATAATTAAAAGATCCAGCACTCAAAGCTAAACTGGAACACACATTTTTTGAGTAAAATATTTACTTCTTCTCTTCCCATGGTATTCATCCATGTTACATAACACAAACAAGGGAAACACACTGACCTTCTCCTTGTGTGATGCGATTAGGAGGGATGGGTCCACGTACATGAATCATGCCACAGCGATTGGGCATTTCATCCTCACTGGGGTATTCACAGGTGTTGTAGTAGTCAATTGAATGCACAACGCGCAGATACAACACCAGACGATCCAAAACCTGGAACGAGGTAGATGGCAAAGAAACTTTACAAAGACTGAATGTATTTTATTTCCAAAATTAGCCAGTTTTAGCCAACCAGCCAATTGAATGACAGACAGTACATCCAAGGATAAAAGGAACAAAATCAATCTGCTTTCAGGGAATAAAAGGATGAAATATAATGCATTGTTTTGATAGGGAATCGTCCTGCGTGTAAATTCATAATTGCGAGAGTCAAACCTTTGCTAGTTTGTCATCCCTCTCCACAGTCGTCTCTGCAGGGTTTCCTTCCTTGGCGCTCTCCTCAGAATCCATCCCGCTCCCGGAGCCCAGGAGCTCCTCCTCCTCAGCGCTCACCTCCTCTATCAGGTAATCGGTGATGTTCTTCAAGATGGGGTTCTGAGCCGGCAACTTTTGAAATCACAAACCACGCGTAAATGAATAATTCAGTTATGGCCAGATCATTTGAGGGCAATCTGCTTAAACTGTAACTGACGATGAGTGCTGTACCTCAGTGCGCTCTCTGTGCCTCTCTTCCTGGGACTTGGTGCTCCACAGGTCTCCTTTCTCGTCCAAGGCATGGATGAGCTTGGCAGCCAGCTTGATGTCGTTGCGGAGCACCTGCTTGTGCTGAGTGATGCCATTAATGTTACGCACCCGCCGGGCCAGGTCCCTGTTCACCCCTGGTGCCAGTTCACAGTCACGCAGCTGTGAAGGGGAAGAGAGTAAAACAGAGTTTTAACGGCCTCAACTGCAAAATAGGAGATTACACAGGTAATAAAAAAACAGGTGCAAAGGACGATCCAAGGCTCCCTTAATTCCATCATGTTGAGATGAGTTTAGATGTGTTTTTTTTAATACAACAGCTATCACTGCAGCTCTGTTTCGCTGACAGAAATGGTCAAATATTTTCATCATGATAAAAGAAAAAGAGGGAAAACAACAATGCAGTCTACATCAGTGTTAAGGCATGCATTTTAAATGAGAACAGAATGTCCGATGCTAGCAATACGTTGTGCTTCACACATGTCCAAAACCAGTGATTCACTACCAAAAAACAGGGAACAACTCAACACATTTAATAATAAAATAGAAAACCTACTGCAAGTTATTTAACACAAAACACTTTAGTGGCTCTTTGGAAAGATCTGTAACACATACTATGCTGCATATTACCATCACTTGAAAACGGAAGTGTCAATAGCTGAGACTGTCACACTTACTCGAATATTCTGAAGGTTCCAGCAAACCTCTTTGATGTTGACGCTACGGTCAAAAGTCACCCAGCAACGTCTGAAAAACCTGAAACAGCACAGCGTTCATTTAACCATTATTGTGCAGTCTCTTGCTTCGCACATTGTGTGACTAAATGAATACAACAAACATCATTTTCACAGTAAAGGCCTTTACACACCGGGAGTGGGACGAATAAACAACATGAAAATGTGAAATGCTCGCCTGCGAATATTTTGCATCAAAACTACTCATACCGGCAGTGAGAAAATTAAGAAATTAAAAGAATGTGTTTCGTTTTTTAAACCAACCTGCGCTCTGGATGGGGGTCAGACAAGCACACACGCAGGAAGCCAGGATATCGCCGACAAAGCTGAGAGAGAAAAACATAAAATGATACAAATGACCCTCCGTGATTCTCCATCTCCTGGGCCATTAACACTGCCATCTGTGTTCAACTCACAGCAATAATCTCAGCCTTGGAAATAGAGGGAGCGATGCTCCTCATGAACAGAGAGAAGGTCCTGTGGAGAGGCCGCGGTCTGGGAGAGTCGTCTTTGGGTTTCTTTTCCTCTTTGTTGTCCTCTTCAGCATTCTCCTTCGGTTTCTCCTCTTCATCGTTAGATGGAAGAGAGCAAATTGGTGGGAACAAATATGAGTTACAAATCCTGGGAACACAGACAGAATCTGGAGATAAAAATCAGACGCTATGAATTTGACTCCTCACCTTCACCCTCTTCTTCTTCTTCCTCATCCTTGTCTTCCACCTCTTCCTTCTTCCCAGGTTTATCAGAGCAGTTGGAATTTGAGTCTGAATCCGAGTTGGAGTCGCTCTCTGAGGCGGTGCCTTCATCATCGCTGTCTCCACTGCGCTTCCTCTTTCTTCTCGGCTGATAAATGAGAACAATAAGGGCTATTAGGTTAATTTCTCTCTCTTGTGAGCAAATCATTTCAATAATGGAAGCAACGCTAACCTTCTTGGGTTCAGGCGTTTCTTCTTTGGCAGCCTCTTTCTCTGCCTCCTCTTTCACATCCTCTCCTTCTGTTGCAGCAGCTCTTTCTGTGCTGGCAGAGTCGCTCTCCTCCTGTGGCACAGTTTACAGTCATCAACACAGCACTGTGAAATCTCTACTGCCTGGCGAGGACTGACAAGAGAACAAAACATACCTTCTCATTTTTGTCTTTCTCTACTGAAGGTTTGCGGTCACCGTCCAAGGTTTTGAGGTCTTCTCTCTTGGGAGGTTCGGTGCCCCCTGAAACAGACGCCGACTTCTCCCTTTCTTCCTCTTCTTCAGATGGCATGTCCAAGATGCGGAGATCATGATCCGTCCCTCCCTCCATCTTTATCACAGCTGAATGCAAGAAAGAGGGTATGTGCTTCAGGCTACAGGTGATGACGGTAGCTTTTCTTTAGGTACTATCCAGTAATTAGTCTCACCTGCATCCAGAACCTTGATGATGACTGGGGTCTGTTCAATGTCCAGGGAGACAGTATCAAACCAGCCATTTTCCATCAGGAACATGAAGACATTCACACGGTTGTGCAGGGCAGTCTGAGCCTCTGCCTTAAGTCGGCTGGCCTCATCTGGGTGATACTTGGACCTGAACCTGTGTCCAGAGTCGGGGTCCACAAAAACGTGGGGAGGGAATGACGGGGGTTGGGATGAACGGGATGTAAAAGTTAGAGAACAAATACATATTATATATCTACATTGTAACTGTGGTGTCATACGATGATTTATTTGCAATTTATAATTTCTTTTTACCATATTTTCAATTCTCTAAATCCAGATGGTTGTTTGTTGGGAATTTAAGTATCTATACAAACCATCATAATTAAGATTGTGATTTCTGTGTTTTTATAGCCTAGTCCTTGTGTTAGGTGTATGCATGTTTTGACTTTGTGATTATTATAGCTAATTATTGCACATTATTTGATTATTTGTTCGAGATTAACTCACCATAAAATACGAAAAAAACACAACAGAGAGATTATGAAATGAAGCATTCACATTCAGAATTTCACATTTAAAAATGTTGATCATTGAGTGGACTACAGTTACCTTTTGCTCTGCCAGTTTATTAACAAATAAATACAGAGAAGGGGTCTCTTCTGTGAAAATGCGCTCCACTTCACCCCAATGGTGCGTCTGTACACACACAAATTCGGTTTTGGGATTCGATTTGATCCAAATAGAAAAAGAAAGTATCGTAGAAAAAGCAGAAAAGGAAAAAAAAAATCTCTACGCGCGAAGGACTACTTGACTGTCTATCTAAAATCCCTGGTACTGTGTGTCTATGAGCAACTGCATTGTGCGCAGTGCATTCCCTTGCTGTCTAAAACCGATTCTTGAGTTCCACTTTTTCTCATCTTCAAAAAAACGTCGTCAACGTAGTAGTAGGAAGGGAGGAAAAATGGGTTATGGCAAAACAGAACAATTTGGCATGATACCTGTGAAATAAGTGTAATAAGTATTAACAGGCATTATATAACTGTAAATCTTGGAAAGGTTAAAATGCTAGATAAGAAAAAGAAAATCAACCCAAACAATAAGGATGACCTTTTGGTCAAAGCTACATGTAAATGAAGAAAAGAATGCACTTAAATCTTTCAGTTACGTGACTGTGAACAGAATTTAGAGACATGTTATTATAGATTTACTGCACAACACAATGAAGAAGGCGGGGCTATTACACTGTCTGCTATAGGTATACTTTATGAATGACTTCATTTCGTCAGATATAGGTTTTATCAACACCTATGGAACCCTCTGTCCAAACTATTACAACACATATATGAACAATAATATGTGCATTAAGGTTGTATTTGGGTTGACTTTCTTCTTTTATAAACTACAAGTGGGGAAAAAGTCATTAGTAACAAACTACTGTGGGCCTGGTCCTACTACATGGGTGGAACTACCCTTGGGTTATTTGGCAAGCAACTGAAAGCTATCTTATTAGCCATAAAATAAATATAACTACCTTAATTTCCCATGATACACCCGTCATAGGACCAGGTCCAACCTATTAGATTGTTATTAAAAAAGCAATTATACCTAAAATAATAATGAAATAAAAGCCAAAAGGAGAGGAACTGTAAAACTTAGGTGATAACAATCACAGATTAAATGATTATATAGTATAGCTCAATGAAAAGAATGACATATAGAGCAACTTATATTAATTATTAGTCAAGCCAACTGATTTCGTACCACTCTTCATCTTTATGAGCCAAAAAGAAGTCCTGCATCTGCTGCCGGCGAAAGTCGATCTTGTACTCATTGTAGCGTTTCACTGCCTCGGTCTCGTCCACAGAGTCATCCAAGGACAACAGGAACTCCTTAAAGCTCTTCATTATGGGCGGGGGTGGACCCAGATCCATGTCATGGATGTTACCGAGCCTGATGGAAGAGAGACAAGTGTGACGGAGTTTTGGACGGGCCAATAAAACTAGTGGCATTAACATTCACAAACAGACGTATCTAATAGTTACAGGATTTAGTAGAAAATCCTTAAAGGGTCACAGAACCGTGATTCCATTTCTCACCTCGCCTGAATGGGGATGCCATGATGAGGCTGCATGAGGTGCAAGTCAGGATGGCCCCAATGCTGCGGTGGGCCATAGCTGGGCCCTCCTCCTCCACCGCCGTAACCTAAGTCGTACCCCCCACGGTAAGGATCTCCACCATGGTCATCCCTGCCAGGGACAGATAAAAGAGCATAATCAGCAGTGGATACCAGTTGCAAAGATTGTGAATTTGTGTAGCAGCAAATCTCACCAGTCTCTTCTCATGCGTTTCTGCTGGGGACTCATGTCATGCCTGGGCGGGGTGAATCTCTCCCTACGGCCTCTGTCATAATCCCGGTACTCTCCGCGGCTGCGTCGTTCCCTGCCCCTGTCCCACTCTCTGGAAAGTTGATTTCAGGAAATAAACATTCAAATGAAACAAACATCATCTCCAAACTCAGTTGCACTCACAGAGAGCCACCATTTAGTTGCATTTTGCAGGTTAGTTGGAAACCAGAGGTCTACATGGGGTGGAGCTGAATCCTGTTTGACTGATAGTCCTCTGAGCTTTTCCCCACATCTCTTTCTTACCTGTCGTTCCAGTCATCTCTGCGTCTGTCTTCTCTCTCTCTTGACCGGTCATAGTCGCTTCTCTCCCGTCTGAATTTGTCCCTTCTCCTGCGATCGTACTCATCATCACTGTCTCCCATCTCCACGAAGAAATAAAAAAAACCCATTAAATCACGATATGGGGCATGGTACGATTATAGATAACCTGATTGCGAGCTCAGTCACTGTAATAATGGGGGGGAAAAAGCTACGTAAAAAAACGTACGTAGTCAGGCTAAAGTTGCTCATATTACAGTGCGTTACACGAAGCCCGCTTGAAGCCAAGCAAGCATGCTAACAATAACACGAAAACCTCACTTTGCTAGTGATTTGTCATGCAAACTCAAATGTTATTTCAATTAACACTTATTTGTGCTGTTTGACCTGATAATTCAAACGGCTGTGGGGGATTCAGTTATAAGATGAAGACACACTGATAGCTGTGAGATGGCCTCCTGCCAAAGAGACGGCTAGCGTAGATTCAGCTAACGAAGGTCTTTAACTTAACCGAGTTAAAGCGTAAAACTTGGATAATAACCAATTTACCAAAGGAGGTACAAAGCTGTAACATATACTAGATAGATAAAGGTGTGGCTCGAGTTGAAACAAAGGGGGGACGTTATTGTAGTGTGGGTTAGCTAACGTTAGCTAATAGGCTAGCTAGCTAGTGTTCGCTAAAAAAAATAATGCTGCAGTCCGTTTTATGTACGAGACCATTCATTTATTTGTTTTTCTAAATCAGAGAACGACCGCTCTCTTGCCAGTTTAACCACCGTTATTACGATACAATATAAACAAGCACATTGATACCTTTGTAATTGTTATTTTGCTTGGATGATGTGCGTTGTTCTTCCTCTCCTTCACCACTTCCGCTGCCTTGTCATCTTCTTCTTGATGTTTTTTTTTTTTTTTTTTGCGGCGGTAAGCAAGCAAATAGAAAATGGCGCATTACCGCCACCAGCTGGTATAAAGTGCGCATCAGGAATCTATTATTTGTCCCGTTTATTTCCCGTTAAAGGAACGTTATTTCACACTGTCCGCGAGTATCATATTTCACGTTAGTATCATATATATATATCCTGTTTCTAGCTCTTCAGTGAATTCATACGTTTATGATTATTTTACAATAAAAACTAATTTAAGATGAAGATCCTGCAGAGGCCTATGGAATTCATAAATCAAACTTGCAGCAACCATAGAAGAAGAGATACAATTAGAAGAGAAAATGGAAAAGAGAAAGTAGTTCGCTAATAAATGGTTATAATAATCAATTATTATTTTTTACTCTACCAGGACAACCAAGCCAGAATGACATATTTAAAGAGGACTTTTCAATTTGAGCATTTCCATTTAAACGCTTTTCCATTAGGTTAAAGGATAGGTTCACTTTTTTTTTTTTCAAGTATATCTTAAAACAATAATCACATGTACATTGAGACTTTGAGTTATTATTGGTTGCTGTGATCATTTCTCCCGCATTCTAAAGAGATAATATGAGGCATCAGCAGTCACAGTTAGTCAAATCAAGTGGGTATTTTCCACAGTTACAGTCTTTTTTACTATGAAAATCCCTTTTTATATTTCCCCAGACACTGCTTCTTTGCTGAGCTGCAGTGGAGGAATAATAACAGAAAGAGAATTTTATACTCAAAGGGCTGTAACTTTGGAAGATACCCTCTTAATTTGTCTAAAATAATCTCTTCAGGTTATGAACCCCTTGTTTTTAATGTGTGTGTAGCATATTTTCTAAATTGCTTGTTAAGAGCATATGAGTGGCATTGCGTAAAAGAAAAGGTCACAGTGAAAGGGTTTGGTATTCAAACAATATTTTAATAGATTAAACTCTTATTTTACTTTCATTATCCAATAAACTGCTAAGTACATCCCTTTTTAGTGCTTTTCCTTGTCCTTGCTCTGAATTTTAACTGGTGCCTCATATAATCCAGGATTACTTGTGGCCACACTTGAGTGTCCTCCATGATAAATTCAGATTCCACTTGTTGTGGGAAGGTATCCCTGGATCCAAAAGGAAAGTCTCCTCCGGGCCCACCATTGGCTTCCAAAGGACTGGAGATAAGGTGTGGTTGGTCCAAAAACCCCTATGAACATGTAAAAAATTATTATTTCCTCTTGATTTTGCCCAATATCATTAAGATACATTTTAGGAATAACAAAGGAAATTGACAATTTAAACTGGATATTATTAATATTGTGGAGAAAATGATTTGGTGTCATTTGGCATTAAAAACCAAAGCCATTTTTGAACATTTTGATAAAGACAATTTACATTTCAAATGTTTGTCGAAAAATTAGAGATTCACCATTTAAAAATGTTGACAAAAAATGAAAGTCCTTCTCAAAATATAATGTAAAATATTATGGTACATATAAATCATTATGATTGAATTTTCTGTGATGAAAGTCAGGTGGCAAATGCAAAATAAACACAGATCTGTTAAAAAAAAACCAACAACAACAAAAAACAACAAAAAAAAACCTATAAATGTGTACTTTACCTCATTGTGGTTTTGAGGATCTTCTCTGGAATCAATCAGCACAAATGAAGATACAGTCAAGAATAACAAGAGAGACGATCTCAGCACAGAGGAGTATGACGGCAGTGATCCAGGCATCTTCCCAGAGAAAGTTCAAATATTTCTAATGCTTTAAAACGCTGCACACCAAAAGCAAACTTGAGGTTCTGTATGAAGAATAACTCTTTAAAGGTTCTTTTGCTTTAGGGATTCATCTATGTGATGCCATGTCAGGTCTATTACAATACATGTCCATATGACTCATACCACTATATCTATTTCTCCGCTTGCATGTAACGAATTTAAAGAAACCCACTAGCCTTTCTAGTCACACACATGCCATAATCCAGCCAATGGCTAACCTACACACCCTTACGTATGTGGAGAAGGTCTATTCAGCTCAAATATGAATTGTCTTTTCTTCAAAGCAGCAGGTGACGTGATTAAAGGCACATGAAATGGTGAAAGTGAAAAGACATGGAGCTTGTTAGGAGGGATTAAAAGGACTGAATTCAACTGTGGGAAGTCTTAATGAATCACCATTACACCCAAAGGGTGACAACTCCTTATAGACCATGCCAGCTGAACAGCTCTGAAAAGACTAAAGTATAAATGATATAAGTTATAATATAAAGATATATATAAGATATAAGTTTTTTTTCTGTTGAAAAATAGAAAACATTCTGACTTTAAACAGAAAACTCATGAATGTGGAGATTTTACTGTGAACTATAAATGCTGCCAATGTACCAATTACATTTAAATGTATTGGATTAACCTAAAGTAGATATTTGGCAAATGACTCGCCACCAATGGTATTAATATATTGGTTAATTTAGAAATAACGAAAAAACATAGGAAAATGGATAATTGTATAAACCCTTAAAGGGAGATTTGTCAAGTATTTAATACTCTTATCAACATGGGAGTGGGCAAATGTTCTTGCTTTATGCAAATGTATGTATATATTTATTATTGGAAATCAATTAACAACAAACAAAGGTACTGCATTTAGCATAAAAAATATATGCTCAAATCATAACATGGCAAGCTAAAGCCCAACTGTGTCAGTGCGCTGACTTGACCATGACTTGCCCAAAACTAACGAGACTCATGGGTACCCATAGAACCCATTTTCATTCAGATATCTAGAGGTCAGAGGTCAAGGGACCTCTTAGAAAATGGCTATGACAGTTTTGGAAAGTCTTCACTCTCTAGCTCTAAAACTGCAACCGCTACAACCTCTGAAAGGTCAATTGCATTAATGCGTTAAAGAAATTAGTGGCGTTAAAACGAATTTGTGTCAACATGTTATTATCACGTTAACTTTGACAGCCCTAATACATATATATATACACACACACGCATATACACTGATCAGCCATAACATTAAGACCAGTGACAGGTGAAATGAATATCTCTTACAAAAATCTTGTTACAATGGCACCTGGCAGTGTGTGGGATATATTAGACAGCAAGTGAACATTTTGAACTTTGAACTTTGTGTTGGAAGCAGAAAAAATGGGCAAGCATAAGGATGTGAGCGACTTTGACAAGGGCCAATTTGTGATGGCTATACGACTGGGTCAGAGCATCTCCAAAACTGCAGCTCTTGTGGGATGTTCCCGGTCTGCAGTGGTTAGGACCTACCAAAAATTGTCCAAGGAAGGAAAACCGGTGAACCAGCGACAGGGTCAGACCCAAGGCTGACTGATGCACGTGGGGAGCGAATGCTGGCCAGTGTTGTCCCATCCAATAGAAGAGCTAGTGTAGCTCAATTTGCTGAAAAAGTTAATGCTGGTTCAGATAGAAAGGTGTAAGAACACAAAGTGCATCGCAGTTTGTTGCGTATGGGGCTGGGTAGCCGCAGACCGGTCAGGGTGCCCATTCTGACCTATGTTATGGCTGATCGGTGTATATATATATATATATATCTATATCCATCTATATATATATATCTACATACATACATATATCTATAGAGACAGAGAGACAGCTGTCATTATTGTGCTATAGTGTTTTTCCAGTTAAGTATTCACTGATCCGGATAAAAGAACCTGAAAGACTGAATTCAGCAGGGTGTCACGCTCTAGGCTAATTAGTTACATGCCAATAGGATCAAAGACCTGATATCAATTACCAGAACATTTTCTTAGGTTACCATGCTTTTACAAAAGCTTAGTCATATCATTATTACTAATGAAACCACCTGTACCTTATGGTTCAGCATTCTGGGCTCAGAATGTCAAATAAGTCTTTATTCCTCTCATTGGAGAGTATTTCTTTCTATAATCATAACATGATGTGTTATATTATATTGATTTCAGCTTTAACTTTTATTTATAATATTAAAACACGTAGAACATGTGCTAATTATATACCCATTTGGTAATAACTTACTTTATAATGGCTTTATTATAAACATATATGATCATGTATGACAATAGGCCATTGTAAGGAAAAGTGTTACTTAATTTTTCTTGTCTCATCTGAACACAAAAGTGGCACCACAGTCCCGTTTCAATATCATTTAATCTTCCACAAATCACACGGTAAATGCAGCTTTCCACAGACTGTGTTTAGACATCCTACGGATTCTCAAACCTGCTTTATACATTAAAGTCATACTTGACACTGTACATTTATTATTGAAGTGTGATCAACTAGGCACATTCTAAAAGAAGAAGAAAAAATCATCAGAATTTGGGGATTATATGTTTTCCATTTGTTTCAGTTAACAGTCTCTAAAATTGAGACATGGAGCAAAATAAAAGTACAGTACTAAGTCATTTGAAGCAGACTGCAAATAGGGAAAAAAAACGGTTCTATTTTACAACACAGACTATTGCCAACAAGTCCCAATCAAGTGTTGATAGTGTTGAGTCTTTTAATCAATCATCAGTAGGATGTTAAGATGGAATGTTATGATTTCAGAGTCCTACTGATTCCCCTCTCCAACATTAAACTTACTGAAAACAAATCCTCAGACACAGAATATATACAGTATGCATCATGTACAGCGTTTCCTCTGATATCATGTGTGTGGGACGTGGGGGTCCAATGTGGTATAAATCAAGTTATACATTAGAACATGTTATTTTAACTGATAAAACTACTCTTAAAAACATCTGAAGGACTAGTTTTTTTTAATCCTAGATGAGAGTAACCCTAAATTAAAATGACTGATTTCCAATTTTCTCTGACTGTGGTGGAGCAATGGAGAATGAACACAGAGGAAACACTTGTCACATTTGTATAATCCCATCTAGGCGAATAGGGAGTGTGGGTAAATTTGTACAGCACTTAAAAGTGTCCAAACCGTGTACAGTTATCATACATTAAAAACAAAAATTCCAGTTGCGAATTTACGATGTTAGGTCAAGATAAAAACAGTGAAACAGTTTGGCTTAAACAACTTTTTAAAGTTTTCTATTTGTACTGCTCTTTATATAATTTAACAGCGTCACCTACTGTAGGCCATTTTATGAAATAGAGAAACAAACCATATGTTGTTTGACAGTCGCTGAGCTTGTCCAAATTTTCAGGTGCAAATCAATCATGTCTAAGCATGTCTATCTGTATCATTACTATCATCACTAGCACTAAACATGTGGAAACACAAGCAGTCTCTTTCTTGATTGTTTCTATGAAAACAAATGTGGAGCACATTTACAGACAAGGGAACAAAATCAAAGCTCTCTAACCAGCAGTATTAAATACTAGCTAGACAAAAGGAAAACAAAGGAGTGTGAATCCTGTCCCTTCAATTTCCAAACATTTAACATACACACATGTACATCAAGGCCAACGTAAGGCAATGCTCTTTTTTTCCTAAAAACACCTCCAGGGTCCCACGATTCAACATGTTATCATTCTGCTGTATATAAAACTGGAAAAACATCCATTAAATAATCAGGAATCTATATTTTGCTGATTCAAAAAAGCTGAAACAATTTATAGTGTTAATTCTCACTATGTTATTCATTTACAATTCCGACTGACCTTTAATTTGTTGCTAAAAACCCGAGTTTGTTCAACTTGACAAACTGGATAAAGCTAAACATATTTTCCTTA
Source organism: Sebastolobus alascanus (assembly GCA_916701645.2). NCBI lineage: Eukaryota > Metazoa > Chordata > Actinopteri > Perciformes > Sebastidae > Sebastolobus > Sebastolobus alascanus. The sequence goes on along the minus strand of CAKAOJ020000255.1, from coordinate 9,158 downwards.
AACTGACCACACAGTATTATCAATAGCAATGTAAAAGCAGCAGAAATGTATAACATCTTTGCAATATCCTATTGTAGCGTAATTTACTGTGGAATTTGAGAAAAATCAGACATTTCAAAGAACTGAAATATAGCTTTAAAAAATGCGAAAAGAGAGCTAAGGAGGATTAAAAGATAAAAATGAAGACAAACGTTTCCCCTCCACGTGCACATCCTTGTTAGGAAAAGATGCAGAGCTGGTAAAAAGGGCCGTCACATATAAAACAATTATGATTAAGACAACAGAGAGTCTTCAAACTGCACTAACCTTACGTAGAAAACTTTAACCCCTTTAAGTGTGAGCACAGAATTCATTCTGTTGAGCAACACAGGCTTCACCTACTTGAGTCACACTCTTATTTATACATCACATTAGATTTAAGTGGCCCATTCCTCTTGTGCAGCACTAGTGGTTAGGTCACGTGGCGTGGTCAAGTTATGGATTAAAACATGCATTAGAAAAAGGAGGTCTACAGACAAATACGGGAGTCCTGGAGTGAATGTGTGTATAGAAGGGGGGTTGCTCAATGCTGGATTTTGGTAAAAACTCATCATGTGCTCTGACACTAACAAGTAGACCTCCTCTGGTTACTGGGTAAAAGATTCTGTTAGGGCTAGCTAACCACAAATCTGCAAACTATTTTAAAGTACAGTGTGATAGCCTGCTTGACGACACAAAGACCCCTTTCAGGTAAAACCAAGTAATCTCATTGCAGCTGTGTTCCCACCATCAGATCTCCACTGTATCCCTACCAATGAGCTGAGCAGTGTCATCATCAGTGTGGTGCCTGTCCTCTCCTGCGTCATCGCTTTCTGAGTCAGTGTCCTCCAGGGGCGAGTGGTAGCCTTCGTAACCCAGGAGGGGCGTGTCCCAGTGTGCGGGGGAGGCGAGGCACTGGGCGGTAGTGGTGGTGGTGGTGGTGGTGGCTGAATAGGCCCCCGGGCTCCCTGAGGGGGACCCCGGGTTGGAGGGCCGGAGCAGAGGTGTGCGCTCCGAGTCCGCTTCCCCCTCCGTTCCTTCCTCCTCCCCGCGTCCTCCGGTTTCCTCCTCGGACTCGGACTCGGAGTGCTCCGGGTTGTTCCGAGTGACGCGCTGTTTGCACACGGGACACGTCTTCTTGGTCTGCGTGAGCCACGGGTCCACACACTTGCAGTGGTAGGCTGACGAGCAGAAAGAGTGGTAGTGAGCAACAAGGAGTGCAGCGCAGGAGGAATTGGCAATTTCAAGTTCGGAAGAAAAGGGATGTCGCTTTATGAACAAGGGCACATTCATGCATATTGTGTTCAAATAGTACAAAAGCTCGTAGCTGCAAGTGTGGTAGATGCGCACACTGTGTATCAGGAGAGGTATTTTGGGTGACACTTTATAAAAAAACATCATTTATACTATGGTAAGTTGATAGTTAATCAAACTTAGTTAATAGTTATTTGAAGTTAACAAACAATTAAATGGTAATTAATAATGTTTACTAATTATTATTTATTTATTTTATTTATGTTATTTTAACAGTTTATTGTTACACACATTATAACATTTTATATAATATATACAAGTATTTTTTAATTACTATGAAATTATTTGTAAGCCTTAAAGAAATTGTTTGTAAAACATCTATAAATATTACATAGACAGATATTTGTTACACTTTGTTAATGGTTAATAATTGGTTTGTAAACCATCTATATACGCATTATTTTGATGGCTATTATAAAGTTTGTTTGTTAATAAATATTTTGTAAAGCATCTATAAGCATTATGTAGGTAGATATTTAATAATTTGTCAATGGTTAATGATTGATTTCTGTTCCATCTATCTATTTAATGTTTATAGATCATTTCCAAACAATTTCCTAAAGGTTTACAAATCATTTGGTAATCACTAACAAATACTTAATATAGTATATAAAATGTTAGAATGTGTACAACGGTAAACATTAATAAATACATTACAATCAGAATGTCATTTTTATCGTCTCTTATCAGCTATGATACATTATAGAATTTATAAACAAATTATTTCATATTACACAAACTAAACCAAACATTTCATTGTTTGTCAACTGTAAAATAACTATTAACTAAGTTTAATCAACTATCAATTTACCATTTATTAATGATGGTTATTATAAAGTGTTACCATATTTTGCACGGTAACATACAAATTCCATAATAACATGACAAGACCATATTAAATACTTACCATGTGAACAAGGTAAAACTCGCAGCTTGTCTCCTTCTTCATAATCATCCAGACAGATTGCACACACATCATAGTCATCCCCTAAAACAGAGGAGAAAAGTTCTCAACTTAAATCATTCAAATTTAAGTGAAATATTATCTATTTCAATTCTTGAGTAGCATTTCGGCACAAGAACCTGTTCTGTACGTAAAAAGCTCCACAGATGTTGGAAAAAAAACTTTGTAAACTTCAAATTCCCATGTAAGAATTTGATCATTGCATTCTTAAAAACAACGTACAACAGTGAAAACGATGCTGTTACCTTTACTGAACTTGTGGATTGGAATCCGCTTCAGTTGGTCCTTGGACAAACGATTTTTCCTCAGCCTCTTTCTGTACTGTACACATCGTATAGTCTGAACAATACAAAAAGACAACGTCACTGATGGCGAGATAATAATACCGACACTCAACATGCATGGATGGGTTTGTTTTTTGTGTTCCTGTTGGACCCCACCGGTCATAGTAAGTAAGAAAGAAGCTGATTTGAAAAATAGGTTTTCAGGGCCTTAAGCTTATTCTCCTGAATAAATATTGCATCTCAAGAGGATAGTTAGCTGGCTCTAGGTTTGCTGAAACACCATTGGGTCACTATTTTAAAATACTACGCAGCATATTCAAGGCCCGCCTCTGCTACCTATGGTTAAAATAGTCTATCTTTGGAACCTGGATGACAGAACAAATAAATTGTATGGAAATGATTGCACAATTTCCTGTTTAATTCTAACAATTGTAAGCTTAAAAATCTAAAAAGGTATATTATAGAATGCGCAACGAGGCATCACATCATACGCACACTTACCAAGACGACACACATCACAAGAATGATCATGCCAACTACTCCAGTGAAGGGGATAAGGTAGTACGAGAGTGGGAAAGCAAACTCCGGCTTGAGGATCACGTAGGCCCTGCAGACACAAACATTACCATAAGCATTATGTTGAAAACAAAATGCCCCGACCGTGGGCCAGCAAAAGATAGAGCGTCCTCCTTCAGCACTTTTATCCTTATAATACTTAAAACTATTGTAATTCTCAAAAATCAGGTTAAAAAATTGGTCGAGAGAAGTCAACAGATCTTGATGCAAAAGTGTTTATTTCTGTCGTCAAAAACAAAGACGAGTCTTCAGTTCGAACGGAGGACTGACTTCACGACAAACCATGTCTTCTTATATACTATAGGCTTCATTCACAATTCTCTTTCATGTTCTCTACCCTCAGTGGGCAAAATGCCAAAAACTCATTATTTTCTTGCATACTCAGCGATAACTCAGTTATTTTGGTCTCATCTGTGACAAATTTACGACTCTAACCTTTTTACCTAGTCCCCCTCCTCTTTTTGCCGCCGCTAGGGTGTTAGATCTCAGGAGTGCCTACATTCGCCTCTACATTTGCGAGGCCGTTTTTGCCCTCCCCTCTTTGACTCGGGATGTAGCCCTCTCTTTTCGAACGCCTCTGGAATGCTCCCTCCACAACTCAGAGAGAGGCCTTCTTCTTTTCCCATACTAATGCATCAGACACACATTATTTTATGTAGAATCAACATTGACATATATAATAGACTAAATGGTACATCTGATTTATACTTTAACCAAAAGTACCCTAGTATATGAACATTTTGTGTAAATATATGATATATATTTGTCTTAGGTTATGCTTTATAAAACAGCCTGAAAATTTGTCCCAACAACTAGCACTGAAAAGGTCAGTTCAGTATGTATTGGTCTGTGCACATCTAATGCTGACTGGAAAAGGTTGGTCTAGATTATTGTTTAGTTTGAAAAATGATTTCAGAAATGTATTTCTGAAAGCGTTGAAATGGTTTTACTTACCCTTGCTCTGGAATTATGAAATTCCTGAGAATTTGGGAGGCATAGTAGCTGGTGAATACAGAGGAGATTTCAATTTCCTCTGCAATAGTTTCTGGAAAATAAAGAAGAAACAAAATGAGATTTGGATGGATAGATGAATGTGTAAATTATGAAATTATGTACATCTTAAAGAAGAGAATTACCATTGCTGTAGTTCATATTGAGCAGCGTGTCGGAGTACATGTTGTGAATGATTGCAGCACTGTATCCTGCTTGCTGTGCGTGCAAGACCTGAAAACCAGTTCCTCACATTAGACCAGTTTGCTTTGCGGACACTAAAACATACTCAACGTCACTCAAACATCACTGACCTTTATATCAAAATTGCAATCATAGCGTCTGATGAGAGCGATGAATTTGGTGGTGTTGGCATCATAAGATGGTGGCAATGGAGGAGGAGGGTCCATTGGTGTACAGCCATTAAGTGGACGGGACACCATCAAAACTCCCTTTCACACAAAGGAGAAAAAAAAGTCATTGTAAGGACTATGACCTACGTTTTTATGTATGCACCCTTTCTCCAATACTCTGCTCTCACCATTATTCCATCCTTAGGAAGTTGGGAGCCAAACAAAGCAGGCAGGTCCTCAAACAACATGGAGGTCATATTGCTATAATGCTGCAAAAACAACATATATATAAGAACTGATGTAATCTCCAGGAGAATTTGAGTTATAGCTAAAGCTTAAAAATTACTTACAGCATAGATGTAGGCATGTGTGGGTGATGGAACCAGTACGCTGCAGAAAACCACGATAAGGACACTCAATCGAGCTCCCGCGCACCTCACACCAAGGTGAGCCATCCTCGGTCGTTTACAGTTGCACTAAACTGTGAAAAAGATATGACAATAAGACATCATATCAGAATGAGTTATCAGTCACAACCAAGGGGAAATGCTTGAAGTCTCAGGTTGAAGCTGATCTAGCCGTTTGATTACAGCCTGGCATTAATATACTAATGTAAATAGACAATTCAGATGGTAAAACTTTGTAAATATGCACAAGGTTATGCAAACAAGGAACTGTAAACTGGCTCACTGGCATGCATTAACATGTACTCTATTGTTATGGAGTAGCAGAGCAAAACTAAGCCCAGTACTTTTGAAAGTCATTGTGATTCTGTTACTTTGTGAGAATGCAAATGTCCTCTCAAGACTTTGTTTTTAATAACAAAGGGACACATTATGCATAAAACACTAAGTGCATTGTATTCACTTTTAACTGCAGTCTGCTCAGGTTTGCTGAGAAACTATATCAATGATCTGCAAAGCAATCCCTTTAATGTAGTTACCTGCGGTTGGTCTAAAATATCACTGAAGTGGTTGTGATGTCTTGTGGAAAAGATAATACGGTAAATTTGTTTTTCTTGGTGCTAACATCTATGGCTTACTCTTAAAACAACGTTTTTAACCAATCACATTCTCTAAATCCTTGGTTGTTGTTTTTCTAATTAGATTATCTTTCTTGGCAGTATTTTTTGTTGTTGTTGTTTGTGTTGTTACCAATATTTCTACATTAATATTATTATATTTAAATCTCCATGTTCCCAAATTCACATGTTGAGTGTAACACTACAACCCTGTTGGATATTTAGTGTACAAATCCAGGCAAAATAACTGTAGGTAATCAAAATCAATAACACCCCTTAGAAACTAACAGCAATACTCTACTGGTATGTAAAGATGGTGTATATCAGGAGACACTAAAACAAACTTGACAGTCTCTTTGTCTGCTTTGATCAACACATAATTTACATTTGGAGGCCCTCTTGTTGCTATAAACAGAGTGCAAAAAACTTCTTAAACCCAGATTTGTTAACACTGTTTTTGTATGCGTGTAACAGTAACTCATTTGTGTACAAAAAAAAATCGGGTTTGAGGTAAAATAAGTGCAGTGCTCGGGTGATTTGTGCTGGCAGGCAAGACGTTAACACAACAATTATGGACATGTTCACGTGTCCTGGGGCCTATACTGTATGTAGGCTACTTTGTAGCACTAGATAGCAGTTAACCCAAGATACTGCCTCTTTGTTTGTAACATTGCTAACATAAAAACACACAATGTTACAACACTTCTGGTTGTTGTAACATTAACTGCCTACAAGGAAGTTAGCGGAGAAAGAATCTGCTGCTGCTGTTGTGTTGCTTTTGTCGCAATGCTAGCTATGTAGCGGTTAGCTAGCTAATGTTGTTCCCTCATCACGTCCCTGAGAAACAACATTACCTAGCTACTGCTACTCCTGGCAGGCGATTAGCTATATTAAGTTAGGTTTTAAAGTAGTCTGACCCACTGGACTGTCATTAGCATTCGGGTTAATTACAACCTCGGGTATTATTTATGTCCCACGCGAAACATGAACTAAAAATAGCAAGATCATATCAAAAGTTATCGTGGTAATGTTATTGTGTGTAAAGTTAGCGACATACCTTGGTATCCTGCTAATATCGGCACCGTGGAGGTTGTAATCTACACCCAGTCGTCTCACTTGACTTTCTCACATGTCACCGTGTAAAAATCGATTAACGTTATTTCTTTTAAATTAAAATGCCTAACTACTTTATCGACAACAATATGATTCCACTCGAAAACGACAAAGACGGGAAGGATTACCGTTAGCTGACGTTCGGCTAGTGTTAGCAGATACCAGTTAGCTGACTGCTACGTGACAGATTACTGTGCGTCTTCTTTGTAGTCCGTGTACATCGTACCATACGCGGTTAGTAGTATATAAACCGATAATATGTTTGTCCACCGTAAAGGAGACGCTTCGCCTGTGTGCTCGGTTTCCCAAAGTTGCGTTAGCTTTCTGCTAGGTTTGTTTGTTATTGCTTCTTGCTCCCTGGCTCTTCTTCGTGTTGTGTATTGGCAGATTGACTCACCAGCATCCTGACCCCACAGCGCCACTAGCGGCCACAAGGACGAACAGCAATGAACTGAGTGCCCAGCAGGCTTCGTGTTCTCCACAGAAAACCATGCACATTGCACAGTGGTTCATAGACGACCACCTGTGGTTTAAATGCATCGGAAAAGGCCAATGATCACACCTAATGGGCCCGAAATGAAAGGATTAAAAGGGACTATAAAAAGTCTGTGATTATGATATTCACATGCTCAGGATTTCAGTACTGCATGTCATAGAAACAGTCAGAGACAGAGACAGACCGGTTTCACTGCATTCAGACTAGCATCCACACATACCATCCGCAGGTCACATGAGTGAAGTTACTATTACTCAGGCATGTCAGTGGCAAGAGATTGGGCCCCTGATAGAAATCCTGTGGGGACAATGAAAACCGCTTTTAGGGAGATTGCAAAACAGCTGCTGCAAATAACTTACCATCTATCAGGAGGCAGCATGCTGTCTGAAAACACAGAAAACACAGGTCATCGGGCTACACCTCCCTCAACACTGCCCTCAAGTGGTAGGATCGCTGTAGTATTACAGGCTGAAGAAGAAGAAGAAGAAGAAGAAGAAGAAATTCACATGCACAACCAGGACCTATACACATGCAATGGGTTACATGTGTTACATTAACACACATCTTTTGGATTATCATCATCTCTGTACAATGCACACATATTTTCTATACTTCATACTGTGAAATTTTGCACATTCCTTGGACAATATTTTGTACATTCCTGCACAAAACTGTACAGCTCTTCATTTTAAACAGAAATATGACAGATATTTTCATATGTTTTGGTAAAGGAGGTTGCTCTTCAACAATGGGATTCACAGTGGAGTGCTAGATATTTTCATATATTTGTTCATATTTTTATTGTACATTTCTGTATGTTTCTTGACTTTGCAGTACTTGCTTTTTATTTTTATGTTCTTTTGCACCAAAACACCAAGGCCAATTCTAGTCGTGGCTAGAGGGTAACACGCATATTGTGAAACTCTCGCGAAATACTTAAGGTTAGGTACTGACCTCGAATAGTTAAGGTTAGGTACTGACCTTGAATAGTTAAGGTTAGGATAGGTCGTCGGGCAGCGAGTCGCGAAAGTTTTTGCAAGTTTTTCGCAGTTCTAGTTCTAAACAGATTATCTGTCTCATGCACTACTGTCAGGATTTAGTGACTGTTTTATAAAAATAACTTTTTTGCTCAAAGTTACCAACTGCAGCTTTAAGTCAGATGTGTTCTTAATACATAAGTGTGGCCTGTTATGGGCACGAAACATCGATATGGAGTTGATCAAAGCACTGTGGTGAGAGATGGTCGGGCACTTTTAGCCCACTTGACTTTTATGGGAAACGATTCTAACGTCTTGAATATTTATTGCTTTAATGACAAAAATGGCATGACCTTTTAGAAGACGTGCAGTTCCACATGCCAGGTGGGGCACCATTAGTTGTAAGGGGAGAATTTAAGTGTATTTTAAGCAGAAAAGGTGACAAAACATATGTGTTATTACAGGACTGCTAAATACTATGAATCAAATAAATGGATGCGTGGATGCATAAGCAACAACACATAGTAATATATTCAGATATATTCTTGTGTCTTATTTGATTTGATCCATCATGTAGGGAGCATCAATACACAGTAAATTTAATGGCAATCTAAAATCTATCCATTAGAATTTGATATTATGGGTATATAAGGGGAACATTTGTTCCGATGGCGAAGGTAGAGAAAAGGTCAAGGGCTCACCCATAAAAGGATTCATCTTCTAGGAACCAATGGCAATCTTTTGGAAATCTGGTCACTAGTTCTCATGATACCTTGAAATGGAACAAAATCTTGGTCAAAGGGAATTTTTGATCAAACTTCTATACTATATTAAAGGTCAGGACATCCCCACAATCATCAGGACGATCCTCTGAGAGCCACAATTAAAGGTACAGTGTGTGGGATTTGGCAGCATCTAGTGGATTGGTTGCAGATTGCAGCTAACTGAGCGCCCCTCTGCTCACTCCTCCCTTTTCAAGACTGCAGTAATGTGAGTCGCCGAGTGCAAAACCGTGGTAACTGCCCCAGGCTCCTCCCTTTTCAAGACTGCAG